>CAHIKZ030002379.1:705000-707500 GCA_903632075.3 Acanthosepion pharaonis
GTCTTTATCAAGACATCATTTATAGGTACGCCGTGAAAATCGAATTCGGTACTCAGTAGTAATGATTGGCTATTCCAGATTGCTTAATTTTATTTTACGTCAAGATGAGCTGGTAATTACTAAACTTTACTTAGACTGGCACAAAGCTATAAGTGCGGAGGACCTTGTCAGGATTGAACTCACTATAATAGTGATTTGATCACCACTTCATAAAAAGAGGCCTATTCGTGGACTAATAAAAGCACCTCATTTTAACATAAGAAAAACTAAGTGAAGTATCTCAGTGATCATAACAAAGTCTAAATTATAGAATAATGATAATGTTTTACTTCAACATAACAAACGCTGTTATGAAGAATAGAGTTCACCAGTGCACACAAAGGGATCATAATATCTAAATTATAGAAAAAATGTTTTATTTCAGTATAATTGACAATGCTATGAAGAATATAATACACCAGTCGAAACTTAGTGATCTTAACAAAATCTAAATCCATAAAAAATGACAATAATTTACTTTAACATAACTGACACTATTATGAGGAATAGAGTATATCTAAAACATTAAAAAGATAAAATTATATTATAAGATAACGCACAATCTTAGGACAAGAATAGTTCGAAGTCCAGAGAGAATCAGAAAATATGTCGAATAATATCGACATATCTTGCTAAATAAAGGTTAAACTGACTTTGCACCTAAACAAGCAGACGGTGTAAGATTGTGTCGGCAAAATATGTTGCCATAGTTCTTGATACTGAGAATCAAACTTCAAATGGTTCAGGTAGGATTTTTTTTTCATGGTTGTAAATGAGGTGGAAGATCCGAAAGAGAAGCGTGTGTTGGACATATCAAAATAGAATCTAGCAGTTGAAAGGAAAAAAAATGGCCTGAAGAGGGTGAAGATGCTAGTGTGAGGTTTAGTGATGAAGATGCGAGTTAACGGTTATCAGTGTGTGTGTGTGTGTGTGTGTGTGTGTGTGTGTGTGTGTGTGTGTGTGTGTGGAGGGGGAATGGAACCAGCGAACCGAATGCATGCGAAAGGTATAGGGCCACATTCTTGATATTGCCTGATATCATAACAAACATATTTTGCCCCTGGTATGCCATGGTGGCTGTCGAAAAAAAAAAAAAAAAAAAAACTGAACGGAGTAAGCACTTAGTAAATCATTCGTCTATAACTACTTATGCCTAGATCAGAGTAACAACAGAAAGCTGTTACACCTATTATTAACCTTGACATAAGCTAAACAGTAATGAACAGATATTTTATAAAAAATGTATTTTCGTGTGACCTGCCGCATAATTGAAATAATTACATATCTCCCATTGATGCTGAGGATCGGTGTTCTAACCCAGATAAAGGTGATGATTTTGAAGGCTGATTTTCTATGCTGAAAGGCTTTCTTCAGTTGAAAAATTGGTACAATTCAGCCTTGTACCCTACTAAGCTAAGCTTAGTAAATATCAAAGCATAATGCTTTCCACACTGGAAAGACTGGAGCAATACAATCTTCCTATTCAGGATTTCAATCTGTTTTGCTTTGTGTCATACTTACCTATCATATTTCCCGTATGATAAGATACATTTCTTTAATAAAAAATGCTCTCAAAAAGCACTCGGCATCTTGGCACTGAAAGGTCACGTTGTAGAAAGCAATTTACCAACCCTTACGAACCCCGGTCACGAGATACAAGCACACACGAATCCTAGACATATGATATAAGCCAACAATTATCATTCATATGTAATAAATACCATATATTCCGTTTGTACCATGCCATATATATATATATATATATATATATATATATATATATATATATATATATATATATATATATATATATATATACGTTTCATTCAAAACGACTGACAAGATAAAGTAGTTAAGTTTTTTATTTAATTTTTATCTTGTGTTCTTATAATTTTCTTTTCTGGACATAAATTATGTATAAATTGTCCGCATGTTCTGTCTATCCGAGGACTTTCGGCTATACCTTTTAGCCATTATCAAGGATGATTTTTATTTTTAATCTTATCTGAATGTATGGCTTGTTTCATGTATGTCTCTAGAGGTACAGGAATGTTTTATTTTCCAAACACCGTCAGCACATTGTGGCAGTGTTCATAGTTGATATTAATGAGTGTTGGTTTTTTCTTTTCTTTTTTTTATTAATAATGCTTTCATTATTTTTAACCTTTTTTTACATGTGGACGAGGCTATTATATTTGTATTATCAACGAGTATGTTTCGGATAGAGTTTGTTGGGTTGCCTTGTGGATTTAAATAAGACCTGACTGAGATATGGTCAGACAGACGTGAAGAAACAGTCTAATATAGTGATCTATGAGGCAATTTGGAAAGATAAAAGTAAAAATAAAATGATCCTTGATAATTAAGTAAAAAGTAGAGCCGAAAGAGGGATTGCTGCCCAAATACACATATATATATATATATATATATATATATATATATATATATATATATTGATGTA
>CAHIKZ030002379.1:712500-767500 GCA_903632075.3 Acanthosepion pharaonis
TTTAAAATGACACGTACCTGTCCACAGATTCCTTTCTTTATTATCTGAACCGCTATTCATACTTGGGGAAGATATTTAAGTGATTTACTGTAGCATTCTCCGCGGTTTGCAATTCAGAAATTTCCTTCTATGAAACTGATTGCTACCCAAGGCTAGAGTGCTTAATCTACCCTGCTATTTAATTTTTATCTCAAAGTTGGAAGGAGGAGAGATGGGTCGATGCCTTTGCTAAGGCCATCGGTGCGAAAGTGAACGCAACAGACTAGCTCGGAATTTGAACACGGACCGCCAATTCCGCTTTTCGTGTCGATATTCGTTACACTAAACGCACAAAAAGATTTTCTTTATACAGTTCTTGTAGACTGCTTACCACCAAAAGCAACGGAACCTAATCTAACCATTTATTTAACGCGTACCTTAAGAGAACTCGATCCACTGATTCTATTTTCTGTGTCAGCGTCTGTTGCGCTACCAGTGCACCCAATTTGTCAGGATTAGAATTTTAACCCACGCCACATTTGTTGACCAGGACAACCATAGTCTTGTAGTCTTGTTAAGGCATATCACAACCTTCAGTTGGGCGCCTTCGATATTCGGCTATCCTGACTGCCGACTGTGTGTAACCACGTAAATTTAATTAAGACAATTGTTCATGAAGTTGAATGTTTGAAAAAGCTGTTTTGTTGTGCCATGCAGCATAATTGGCAGCTTTTTGGATAGGACCAGGTCTTGGTAACCGAAAAAAAACAACATCATAGAAAGAGATATGGTGGAAAACCTGGCTTTTAACATTTGAATACCTAAAAAAAAAGAAGCTTTTAATCATTATTTACATTATTCAGACTATTGGCTTCATCTTTGTCGCCATATTTATTACGCTATATATTATATTTTGTACGCTCCGGTCTTCTTCAGGTGGTTGGAATATCGAACTGAACCCTTTATTTCGCTCACAGGGGTAGACTGTTTTAGTTCCACGTGCCATGTCTAATGGATGTCAGTTGTCAGTTATCTCCTGTTAATTCCCCTCTACAAGTTCTCCACTGCCTTAACCAGGTATTGAACTCACACTCTTTTGGGTCCTGTCACTGGATCTAACTAACGCCTTTATCCACTGTGCCATGTGTCCCCCAGTGAGCGAAATAAAGGGTTCAGTTCGACATTCCAACCACTTGAAGAAGGCCTGAGCGTACAACGGCCGAAACATTGTAATAAATATGGCGACAGAGATGAGGACAATAGTCCGAATAATGTAAATAATGTACCTCATGTCAGAAATATAGACAAGATTTTAATCATCATCAAGCTGAACCTGAATTCTCACCAGCCACAATAAATGGTTACAATCTCGAAGAGGCTCCTTGCTTTGAATATCTTTTGGGAATCAAGTTCACCCCAGGCCTCAACTAGAATTCATATATACGATTCGCAGCTGAACATGCTAGAAAAATGGTCATCTCCTCATATCGTTCTAGAATGTACCTGAATCCATCTGTCATATTCTATCTCCACAAGTGTCAGATCAGGCGCAAAATTGCGTATTGATACCATATCTGGGCTGGTGCTGCCAAATCCTCTCTTTTCCAGCTTTGACAGAGTTCAAAAAACATCTACACGACCTTGAAGCTGACGAATTAATTTCCAGCCTGCAACTCCTTTCCCATCTCGTTATTCTGTTGATATTTCCATGGAAAATGTTCCGACTCATTACATTCTTTAGGTCAGACCTTTACAGCTAAGAAGCATTATGCTATGTACCCAATGTGGAATTATTCTTAATCCCTTCTTGTTCCATTGGTAAGGAGGAAGTTCAATTCGGACAGCTTTTTCTCAAGAACAACTTATTTGTGAAGCATCCCGAGAGGATGCTTCCTCGATCGTTACACATTTAACCGCTTCAAGTCTGGAGTCAATCTTTATTTATTCTACATATTCTCGTAATCTGAAACTCTTACATCCTTCTATTAGGTCAATACAATAACCTCTTCTCTGAGTGGCTCTTTGGCCTTGTATTGAGTGAACAATAGTATAAAAAATCACAAAAAAGAATTGGAGGAGATGTTCAATAGTATCCATACTGTGAGCCAACCAGTGGGAAACAATCTGCTTCTTGGGAAAATCAAGATCATGTTTAACAGGCTAAACACTAAATTATCACCCTGTTATTGTAGATGAAAAGACCACTGAGGAAGAAGACAGTCATGTTTACACAGGAGAGAAGATTCGAAAAGTTGCTGTCCTATTTCCCGAGGTCAAAACAAAGATTGTCTTTGGCTGGAAGTCTTTTGGAAACGTTTATAACGTCATGAGAAGTCCCAAATCAACAATCGAAAACAAGAGAAAGTTGTTTAATAAATGTTCTGCCCGTGATAACTTACAGTATTGAGGCATGTTTTTTCAACTCAACCACTGCAGAATCTTTTGAAGTGACCCAACGTAAAATGGAGCAAATCATACTTGGCATCACTTTACATGACAGGAAGAGCAACACTCGGATTCGACAGTAGACGGATATGAAGGACATGATCAAGGCTACCAAGAAAGGCAAACATAGATGGGCTGGTCACATCTCTCGTCTCAGAGACAACAGGTGGATTCTTTAATCGACAGAGTGGACACCAAGGCCGTGGAAAAGAACTAGATGTTGGCCAAAGGCAAGATGAAGCGAGATCTGATCCCAAAACCTCGGCCCAACGTGGTCTAATATGGTCAGAGATACAAAGTGGCGGAGGTTAACTAGGGAGATTTTCCTCTGATAAGAGTGAGAGGGAACTGGATTTGGATATCAAGAAGATGATTTAGAATCAATGCGACTAACTTAAAAAATCGACCCCCAGTGACATAGTTATGAATATGGGCAAAATATCCATCACACGTGAAGTTAGCAACCACGACAAAACAACAAAAACAAAAGGGGTTAAACGCCACTTGCCAGGGTTAAGGCGGGAATTATTTTTTACATTAACAATATATATATATATATATATATATATATATATATATATATATATATGCTTATCATAACCCTCTTTTCAATTTCCCTTATTTTGTTGTAATTTTTTCTTCTTTCTTTCTCTCTTTCTCTTTCTCTCTTTTTTTGGGTTTAGTAATTTCAAGAGACAATAAAGAAAGCAGAAAAAATGGCATCTATCGTTGTAAACCCATGTTAGCTGGTAAGGGAGGGCAAGGTACTTTCAAACAGACTTGACAGCACTATCCATTAGAAATCAGACCATATTTAAGTTTGAAATACTTTTGTTTTGATATCTTCTTTTATGTACCGTGTCCTTTCGGACGTGGGCGATCATGGCTCTCCACAACTTTCTACCCCCTGTAGCCCTTAGCAACGTTTGTCTGTTTTCTAAGCCTCCTGCACACAGTTCCGTTTACACAAACCCGTTAGACCCAATACCTTCCCCTGTTCCTTTAGGTATGCCCCGTGAGTGTCAAATTCTCCAAACCCCTCCCTTATTATGTATCCAAGAAATTACAACTGCCTCTTTCTGACTCTGTCCATTTTGTTTCCATTTTACTTAAGACTTTTTCGTTGCTTACACGCTCTGTCTGTAGTAGTCTCAGCATCCTTCTGTAGAACCACATTTCTGTTGCCTCCAGTTTTCTCTTGATCTCCATACATGGAATACTGTTGCCATATATGGTCTGGTGCCCCCTCCCATATTCATCTCGAGGTTCTCGACAAAATCCAAAGACGGATATGCAATGTGATCAGTCCTCTATTCCAGTCACTTTCTCACCGATGTAATGTGGCTTCCCTCTGGCATCTGCTTTGAAGAACTATTTTCACAGGTGCCCCATTTGCATGAATTTAAGCGTGCTACTAGGTTAGCATCTCGGTTCCCCTTCTTTTACTGTCGAAACAGTTAAATGTAACCACCGCTTCTACTCCAACAGTTTCTTCTCTCGCACTTCCTGACAGCGGAACTCCCTTCCTCTTACTTGCTTCTTTGATAACTATAATCTTCAAAAGTTTAAATATAATGTCAAGCGACATCTTATGTTGCCTTGATCTTCATTCCCATGTTTCTTTTTCTCCTTCCTCTGTTATGTCTAAATAGTTTGTACGCAATTTTATTTTTGGAGATAATAATGGTTTAGCGATACAATTCTTACTAATTAACCTATAGCTGGGGTGAGAACAGCTAGATTCACCCCTTTCCCCAAGGGTATTTGCGCGTAGGTGAATATAACGGCGCTAATTAGAATAGGGAAATCGACTCCCTGATTAACAATTCAGAGCCATTATCCATTACACCACCAGCAAATCCACCCAAGCTTACAGCACATGGTATTCCCAAATAGTCACCCATCTAGGTACTGACCAGACTCGACGTTTCTTAACTTCGGTGATCGTACGGGAACCGGTGTGATATAGCCGTAAGACAGGATGTGCAGGTTGTGTAATGGTTAAAACATCGGAAATAAAAGTTGGGGAGCCGAGTTAATTGCATTCACCTTTGCACAAATACCCTGGTCCCGACAAATGTTATGGGTTAAATAACAGATCAAAATGGGATATCTAGCCATGATTGGTAACTACTCTTAGAGATGGACAACACTGCATTTAATACCGTATATAATGCAACACATTCTATATAGCCGTAGAAAACATTATGACGTTCACAATTAACTGTGGTTTGGGATTCTGGACTCTATGACGTTGATAAGTAAGTAGGTAGGTATTCTGACACACGTTCCCAAACATGTTACATCTAGTGAGGAACGAACTAATGATTAGACAAGCTTTTTAAACATTATTCAGTAGCAAGGCAACTGCACAAGACAAAGAAGTGTTGAGTACCTAGAGAGAATTGAACTTTCTAGATAGTTGTAGTTTGAGGGACGAGTTCTGAGTATCAGAATTAGAGTCTTTCTAGATATAAACAATGTAGACATCGACATTTACACGCCTTGAGCAGTCATCAGAACATGTGGTACTCATCGTCTGATGTTGTGATACATATTTTCTGATGATCGTTTAAGGCATGGGAATACCAACCATCATGTAGTTGATTTCTTTTATTGCAGATTGTGGTAGTAACGCAGCGTCTGTTTTGCTAATTGCGCGATGGCGAGACGACGCTGGGATGTCTTCGTCTGGGTGCATGATTTCTTTTATCAGGGTCGGACATTTGCCCATGCAACACTTTTTGCTTTCCATGTCACTGATATTGACCAAGGGAAGGACAGGGACCGATTCTGCTTGGTACTGCTGTTGGCGCACGAGTTGCCAAAAAGAGCATGGATGTAAGGTTGGACGACCTTTAAGATTCAAGCCCCAGATTTAATTTTTAAGGCCCACTACCAATGCCTGTCCTACGACTGGGTACGGAGTTTCAAATGATATATATATATATTGAACATTGAAGTCAAACTTAGAGGCGACAGGCTGTTTCATGCTAGACGCAATCGTCAGGCCGCCTGAGGATTGCGTCTCGCATGAAACAGTTTGTCGCCTCTGAGTTTTGACTTCAGTGTTCACTTTTATATTTACATACGCTCTATCTCTGATATTGAGCACTTTATCCTTTAAATATAGCACACCTATTTAAAACTATATTTCTTCATACCCCATTTCTCTTTCGATGATGGTGTTAACCCGCCATCGAAACAGAAAATAATCCAGCCGTGACACAAAATTCATCATATATATATATATATATATATATATATATATATATATATATATATATATATATATATATATATATATATATATATATATATATATATATATATATATATTGTCCAGCCTTGACACAAAATTCATCATCATATATATATATATATATATATATATATATATATATATATATATATATATGATGAATTTATATATATATATGTATGTATGATGAATTTTGTGTCAAGGCTGGGAATTTCTGTTTCAATGGCGGGTGAGTAGTTAGGATTATGTATTTAATTTTGTTATGGTTGTCTGGATTCTTATTATTTGTAGATTTTGTATTTTTCTTCTGTGGATTTTGTAGGCATTGCGTTTGGCATTGTGCAGGAAATAATTCTTGCATTGGAGGAATTTGAATGTTTTTTTTCGATATATTTTTTCTTCGAGCAGGAACTGGAAAAAACCTTTAAACTTCTCCAATGCAAGAATTATTTCCAGTCCAATACCAAACGCAAAACCTACAAAATCCATAAATAATAATTACCCCGACCCGACAAACATAACAAATTAATCATATAATCTTACCCAAGAAATTCCATTTACAGCCACCATCGAATATATATATATATATATATATATATATATATATATATATATATATATATATATATATATATATATATGTGTGTGTGTGTGTGTGTGTATTGATATAATAGAAAAGAACTGTTAGATTGATGATCCGAAGTATTTTGTTTTTATTTTTAAAACCAGTGTTTGATACAAAAGTAGAGCCTAGATTATAATTATTTTTTTAGAAATATGATTCCATCGCGACACAGAAATTACTAACTTACTTTCGAAACTGGTCAGGAGTATTCAAGTTTAATTTCAATATTAAACCCTAACTACCGGGTGGCAGTCTCCAACGATGTGGAGATTGAAATAACTATACTACGGAATGTTTTGTTCATTTATATTTTTGAAATGGAGGTGTGATCTCTGGATTGTTTTTCATTATGAAGAAGTCACTGCTTTGTTGGAAGTAGGGGTGTTTGTTATATGCCTAGTTTTTGGAGTTATGTAAGGTTGGATTATTTTGTTGTCTGGCTACAATGGCTAATATTATCTGACTCCCTGCTAAATCTCTAACTGATTGATGTTGTAGTTCTGGTAGTTTTTGGGGTTTATTTTGTTGTTTTTTATTGATGATTTCTTAAAGGGCTTTAAGATTGGGTTGTGTTTTAAACCTATTGTCTTAATTGATTGGGAAATTATTATTGTGTTTTTAAACCTATTGTCGGATATTTAATATATATATATATTATATATATATATATATATATATATAGTTTATGAAAACTAGGTAATCCGTATGTGTAAACCTAAGGAGGACAAAATCCAGAGAGTTCAATGTAAATCCAGAGCTAATAATTTAAATAAAAACAGACCACTGAGACATTCAAATTTATATCAAACATTATAATCTTTATGAACCCCAAAATAACCCTTTCAAAGTAAAACAAAATAACAGCGTCTGTTTCTAGCCTTTTTTTACAAAAGAAAATTAGTGACACTTTCTCTCATAACTTCCTTATCTCTTTTTTTTCTCTATGGGTTTTTCTTCTCTACCCCTTCGATATCAATATATAACTTCCGTTAAGTTAACCGTTTAAATGTTTCAATGTCTGCTAACTCACTCATGTCTTCTCTCTCCCTCACTTCCTCACTTCGTTAATTTACATATGTTTAATACGGCCCGTCAAAATGTGTAAATTTTCTTTTCATTTTTGTTTTGGAAGTAAAAGTCTGATGATCCGCAGTCATTTAAAAGGGCTGTGGTGAAATAATTTATTACATGGAACCTTAAAGGATCTGTATATATATATATATATATATATATATATATATATATATATATATATATAGTACAGGTAATAAATCCGTTGGTATATAATCTAAGTGGATCTAGTAATATAAAATATTAAAACTGATCAACAAAAAAAGCTCAATTTATTTATTATAACACAGCCAATAAATAGTATTACACAACAAAATCCAAAATTACGTCATATGATATATATACATATATATATATATATATATATATATATATATATATATATATATATATATATATATATATATATATATATATATATATATATATATATATATCAAGCCAACCAAATATATATATAATATATATATATATATATATATATATATATATATATATATGTGTGTGTTGCCTGAAGATCGAGTTCAAGCATGAAACATATTATCGTCACTAGTTGTTGTCCTCAGCGTACACTTTTGCATTTGCATACACTCTGTTTCAGCTATTATATGGGCTCGTGACCGAGTGGTTAGAATGTTTGCTTTCTGACCCTGAGACCAGGTACGTGCAGGAGGCAATCTCCACTTTTGGAAAGTGCCTGAATTCTATACCACAGGTTGACCGAAGCCTTGTGAGTAGAATTGAGCAGATGGATTCCTTGATGGTTGTACTAACATGTCATCGTATCTGGCTTGTTCAGACTGTGGATCAAGCTAGATAACGTGCTCTTTCCCAGAAACTGTAACTATAGTCCGCTCAGCATATTTGCAGTATAAGCCACAGATGGGCTCTGTGGTTTGTTGAACAAACACAAATGTGCCTGAGCAAGAGTCTGCAACAGGGATTGGCTTCACATATACGACTGGCTAGACATCTATTTCTGATATTGAGCACGTTTAATCATAAATATAGCATACCTTAAAACTACACGCACACACACACAGACAAACACACAAACACACACAAAAATATGGTCTGTTTACTTGCATTATTTACATTCTTCGGACTGTTATCCTCATCTTCATTGCCATATTCAAAACGTTTCAGCTGTTGTACGCTCCGGCCTTCTTTATGTGATTGGAATTTCGAACCGAATCATCCTTTATTTTGTCCACGGGGTAGATTGTTCTAGTTCTACATGCCATGCCTTTTCCGGATGTTTCAGTTGTTTCCCTTTAACTCAACTCCTCAAGTTTTGGTCAATCACTGCTGTGGCCTGGTATTGAACTCACAACTCTTTGGGTCTAGTCACTGGATCTAACCAACGTCTTTATTCACTGGGCCATGATTCCTTGAGGACTGAATCTCCTGAAGAAGTCCGGAGCATAAAATGGCCGAAACATTGTGAATATGGCAATGAAGATGAGGATAACAGTCCGAATAATGTAAATAATACAAGTAATCATAAAACCTCATCACAGAGATATAGACAGATTCGGTTTGTTTAATTTAAATGTATGTGTGTGTGTGTGCATTCGGTTATGCTAATACAATAATCGTGGGATTTTATTACCGATCAGAAGGCTGAAAATGTGGCGTAGAAATTTAAAGACACATTGGAATAATTAAAAAAGCTTTTCAAAAACTAATCAAAATATTAAAATTTAGGAAAATGTTCTTACTAAGTGAATACTGATGAACTTCTAATTACTATCTATTGTACTATATGACAGTGTGAGAATGAATGCTAAGCAGTTGAATCTGAGATGTGGTATCCGAAATATATTTCGTCTTCAAATAAGTCACAAAGTGTTGATACATTCCACTCCTACTCTAAAACCAGAGATATGGTTCTATTGACGAATGGTGAAAGCACAATTGGCAGATGACGTGAGAAACGAGGACGTTCTAACCAGAATAAGAATTACAAAGAAACTGATACTAGCAATCAGAAAGAGACAACTGATTACACAGGATGAGGGAAGTCGACTTACAGGGTGTATCAAAAGCCAGAGAAGCCGAGAAAAGCCGCGAATTCTCAGAAGTTTGATTAAATGGATAGGAGAGCATGTACCACAAACACAAAGAAGTGTTTTAATGCAGCAAGTATTGCGGAGAGGACGTTGTGGAGAACCATGATCGCTCAATTCCCGAGACACACACACGCATATATATATATATATATATATATATATATAAGAAAAGTCTAAAATGTCAACCAACCTCGCAACCTGGGTTTCGACCGTGAGGCATCCTCAGGCAAGTGGCAGGATCTATACCTTTTAGGCACGGCTGTTTTCAGTCTCTTCTTTTTGCATTTCTATCAGTATATATATATATATATATATATATATATATATATATATATATATATATATACGGAGACATGTCAAAAGTAAATAGACGCCATTATTTTCACCTTTCATTAGACAAGGTACCACTACCCTACAATATCTAAGACCTATTGTTTCTGTTTAGAATTGATACATAGCAATTGCTAGAGTAAGAAGTTTAGCAGAATTGTCAAGTTTTTTAAAAGGCAGAATAGATAGCCAGGGGGAGGACGTAATATCTCTCTGGCAAAGCTGAGTAGGGTCATCACTCAGTTTAGAAATAAAGAACATGTAGCATCACGTTCTGAGTTGGCTCGATCCCCCAAGAACTATTGCCGAGCTATTCAGTGGTCTGTAGAAAGCAATTCAAGTGAGAAAGCTTTCGACATAGCAGTGGCTATCGATGTGAGTCACAAAACGTCTGCACACGGTATCGCCATACTTTTGGCTCTCAGGGAAGGTTTGCTAGACGTAAACATTTGCTCATATCAACCAACATTTAGAAAATGTAAAGAATCGTTTAATAGAATGTCCCAGAAGACTGCAGACTTTTGGCAAGTTGTAATCTTCTTGTCCAATATGCCTAGTTGGCGTATCTGGGTTTGGAGAAAGATCAGGCAGGATTTTTTCATAAGCCGCCTGCAACCAACTGTGATTTTCAGTGATGGCCTGAGGGGCGATTTTCGAGGCGTGCTTTCCAGCTTAGGCTTGAGGAAGCACTTAGACGTCGAACTCTCTGCTTTCGGGCAAGAGTCTCCGTCTGGGGAGGTAGACAAACCCGATCACGTTTATGCGGAGTCTACGACGAACTTTTGCCCGAGGCTACGGGCTGATATCACCCAACATAATATCGGCTTTGTGTCGCATCCTGCCTCGTAGGGAGGTCGTGTAAATACCGGCCTTCGGGGCTATTTGAAGCATTGGTTGCTTGGACGTGGTAGAATGCCTTGGTAACATTAATACAGCAAAATATGTTTCGATACTATGGGAAGGAATTCTCTCTAACTTTTCCAGTCATTAGATAGCCAAAAAACGCTGCATATTTCATGCAAGAGGAGCGCTGCATGCAATGCTAGAAAAGTGCCCCGAGAGTGACTGGAGCAAGTTCTATGGGATTAGTGTTCTACCATGGGTAAGACAGAAATTTTCTAGTTGCAAGGAAGCAGATCTCAATTAGTTTATTGGCAGTGGACCGAGTTCTGTCTTTACAGCCCAGCTGGTAGATCTTTTTTTTGAAAGTGGTTCCGAAGTTGATTGGTGTTCTGTCGCCAACCTGATGTTATCATCGACGGTGTCCATTGACTTACTGCCAAATAGGCGAAAATTCTCTGTATATATGGAGATCAAGAGGCTCAGAAATATCGGAGATTTTCAGTCCTCTAATATGGAACCTATCCAATATATTTGGGCCTTATTAGACAGATCACTGCGTGAGAAACTGGTCAAACCTGCTTCCTGTGATTAATTGTTTCAGTTTATGCATTCAACTTGGGTAGCAATTGCTTTGTCAAAGATTGTAGAGCTTCTCACTTGATAGAAGTGTAGGCACTCAAGGAGGCTAGAAAGGGTCGACTAAGTATTAATGATTGCCTTCATTAAATAAATAATGTCCCTGTTGTATCCTCAAAGAGGCTACAAACAGACAAATGTAGTACTCGAGTGAAGGAACAGCAACATGGGCATAGATGAAAGAAGAGAGTTTTATTGTAAAAGAGAATACACTACTGAAAGACAGGGAATCGGGTGGCAGGCTAGTAATTCCCGAAGCAAGCCCCCAGGTATATCCTGTGCTCACTATATATAGCTACTAATATAGTCAATAAACATAGGCGATAGGGAGTGTGGAATATTCTATTACAACTGTCCAGTCCCCCAATTGTAATTTATTGATTATCCTTAGTTTTCAAATTTGGTGGGTGTTTATTTATATTTGCCATGTCTCAGTATATACGATAGTGAGCTGAAACGTTCATAGAGACCTGTAATATCTTGCATACATTGCTTTATTTGCATTGTTTCCTTCCAGGTAAACTGACGTCTGTTTGTTCATAGAAGACTTCAAAAGTAACTAGTAGCGACTTCTCTTGAAAATGGACAAAATTTGACATCGTAGTATTATGAAGTGACTGTAAAAAAAGAGTTAATCCCCGAAGGACATTCATAGTTGACATTGTTGCTACATGGAGGGGTGATGCTCCAGCATTATCAACAGTGCAAAAATGTGCAGCTGAATTTAAGAGAAGGAATAGTTTTAAAGATGACCCAAGGTCTGGACGTCCCGTAACTGCCACCACTGAGGAAAACACTGATCGTGTTTGCCATATGGTGATGGATTAAAGACGATTTACTATAAATCAAATAGCCAATATCACGTGAGAGAGTTGCGAATATTCTGCACAATGAACCTGGCATGACGAAGGTTTCTGTTAGGTGGTTGCCACGTCTTGCACCTGATCTAAAGCGCACCAGGCTGATCAGATCCCGGGAACATCTGACATTGTTTGAGTTAAATCAAGCGTTTTCTAGCTCGGGATGAATATTGGGTTCATCACTTTAAACTAGAGACAAAGAAACTATCCATGAAGTGGAACCCACTCACCTGCTCTAAAGAAGGTCAAGGTCATTTCATCTGCAGAGAAGAAAATGGGGTAGGTTTTTGGGATGAAAAATATATTGTATCTGTCTATATTTCTGAGATGAGGTATTATGTACATTATTTACATTATTCGGACTATTGTCTTCATCTTTGTCTCCATATTTATTACAAACTTTCAGCCGTTGTACGCTCCGGCCTTCTTCAGGTGGTTGGAATGTCGAACTGAACCCTTTATTTTGCTCACTGGGGTAGACTGTTCTAGTTCCACGTGCCATGTTTAATAGATGTCAGTTATCAGTTATCTCTTGTTAATTCCCTCTGAAAGTTCTCCACTGCCTTAACTGGGCATTGAACTCACACTCTTTTGGGTTCTGTCACTGGATCTAACTAACGCCTTTATCCACTGGAATTAACAGGAGATAATTGATAACTGACATCCATTAAACATGGCACGTGGAACTAAAACAGTCTACCCCAGTGAGCGAAATACAGGGTTCAGTTCGACATTCCAACCACCTGAAGAAGGCCGGAGCGTACAACGGCCGAAAGTTTGTAATAAATATGGCGACAAATATGAGGACAATAGTCCGAATAATGTAAATAAAATATATTGTGTTTATAAACTATCTTCAAAAGGGCCGCACCATCAATGGCGAGTATTATGACAACTTGTTGAGGTAGTTACAAAAGGCTATCAAGACCAGACGCCCAGGAAAACTGATGAAAGGAGTTATGTTTCTTCAGACAATGCTCCAGCACACAAGTCCTTGGTTTCAATGGCTGCTGTGCTTGACTGTGGCTTTGAACTGGTTGATCAGCCCACCAGCCCTATCCTTCTGATCTGACTATTATCTATTCCTCCACAGGAAAACAAAACACTGGGAAGCAGTATCACAGTGAGGATGACGTCATATCTGCTGTTGACTTTTTTGATCAACAGGATGAACAATCAGATGTCCGTTTACCTCGCGAGAAACAATGCAGTTATTAATAAGAAGAGTTGAAATTAATGCCTGCAAGATTTTACAGCTCCAACATCACTCCTTCATAGTCAGCCTATGAACCTTTTAGCCCACCCTTGTATAAAAAAGAGAGAAATTGTAATTTTAAAGTGCTGATGACCAAATAAGAAAATGTGCTTATTTCGTGCTAAATCAGCCATAAGTTATTGTTTAACTTCATTCCTGTTGTAATTTTAAACAGTTGCTATAAGGTTCTGTTTAGGGTGCCACAAATGGGGCGTGAATTCACTATCAATAATTAACCCAACTTGTCCGTTTTTTTTCTTCGTTTCAGATATAGTTTTAATTGATTTTTCTCATTATATAAACAGTTTATTGAATAAAAAAAACAACTCTTAAAACTTAATTTAAATACTTCAAAGTTTTAAAATATTTATAATACATTTAGAAATAAAGATCTTTAACATGAAATCTTTGAAAAATATTATGAGACGCTGGATTGAATTTTTTTAAAAGTTTTTTTTTTTAGTTTTATTATCTGACTTATATTTTACCTTCAGCTTTTTTGAGGGCAGCCAAAAGTAATGGCTTCTTTTAATCTAATTCAGAGTAGAATTTTTTCTTTTGTTTTTCGTTTTCTAAAGGTAAAGGTGGTATTTTTTCGGGCGTTTTTTTCTTCTTATCATTATATTTTTCTTAAAATATTTGGTCTGTTTTTTTTTTATGTCTGATAGTGCCGTCGTTTTAAATAGAAACTGCGTACAATGACTTACCTTTTTGGTGGGACTGCCATCGTTATTGGCGACGGCTTTTGCTAGCGAGTTTTGCAGTTCAGTCACCTGAATGAAAAAGAGAAAACAAAGAATTTGGTAAGAAATCCATCCGAAACAAAGAACCGAAAAGAAATTTACGTCACTTAATTTGGTAAAATTACAAGACCATGTGGCACGTTGCCTCAAGTCTCAGATTGGGGGAAGACAGTCATCACTGTTCTATCGTTTTAGTTAGCAAATTACAATCACTAAAATATTCGCACGAAAATTTCTCCTTTACCAAAACTTCCCATTTACACTTGTAGAGATTTTCCAAACGTAGCTTAGATGTGGCACAAGGCCGAAAGTATGGGGTATCCAGTGAGGATCGAACTCACTTTTCAGTAGTAACTGACCTAGCAAGACAAGCTGGCTAACCATTACACCCCGCCGAGGTGCCCACCCTTTTACACTTGTATCCCTTCAATATAGGACGTAGGCGATCATGGCTTTCCACAATTTCCCTCTCTTATTTACATTGTTTGAACTTCTGTCCTCATCTTCATTGTCATATTCCCGACGTTTCGGCTGTTGTACACACCGGCCTTTTTCAGGTGATTGGAATTTTAAACTGAACCCTTTATTTCGTCCGGTATAAAAAAGTGTTCGTTGGATCCAGTGACTTGACAAAGAGAGTTGTGTGTTCAATACCTGGCTACTGCAATGGTGCACAAAAACTTGGAGAGTTGGGTTAAAGGGAGATAACTGAGATATCAGGACATCCAGACGAGGCATGGCACGTGGAACTGGAACAATCTACTCCGGTGGACGAAATAAAGGTTTCAGTTCGAAATTCCAATCACCCGAAGAAGGCCGGAGCGTACAACGACCTTCTTTAGTGAATATGCCGTGGCAATAAAGATAAGGACAACAGTCCAAACAATGTAAATAGTGTAAATCTCATCTCAGAAATATGGACAGATATTCATGTCTTTTGTGGCTCTTAATAAATTTTGTCTTTTTGTTATCTCTCCTAAACCCTGTTTCGCCATCCATTTATTCAAGCTCACTATGTTATGCGTTGTTTTCCTCTGTCCTTTCTACAGCCTATGTGTCTTGTGAATATCAGATTTTCCAAGCCCTTCTTTCTCATTATAGGCCCAAGAAAGCACAACTGTCTCTGATGTTAAGTATTAGTTTTCTTTCTCCAGAACTTGATCGTTACTTACATGTTCGGTCCACAGTATCCTCAGAATTCTTCTGTAGAACCTCATTTCTGTTGCTTCAAGTTTCCTCTTCATCTTTGAGATCGTCCAACACTCACTGCCATACAGGATGACAAATAACACCTAACATTTTAGTGCTCTTTCCCTTGTTTCTAGCGATTTTTTTCTATTTCTTAGTACTCTGCTTAGCTTTTGGAATGCTTTCTTGGCTAGCCCAATACGACTAGTGTTCTTTCGTCCTTTGTTAAAACACTACAGTCATCATAATAGAATTTCCCCTTGAAAATATGTGTAGATTTTTTGTGGAACAGGGAGAATAATAGCAACTACTAAAATATCCCCAATTAAAATCGTAACAATATCGTTTTATAAAGCGTAAAACTTGATCGTTAGTATTTGAGTGCGTTTCGTCCCACAAATTAATAATGAAAAAATAACGCTTAACTAACCGACAAACAGTGCGAGATTAAATCAACGAATAACACCCAACCAGCAAGTCATTTAGACACAACAATCATTAACAAAAAGAAACGAAATGTAAAACAATCTGCAACTATGAGAGAACTGAAATTTCTGTCACTGAATGCAGGAAAGGATAAGGGACTAAAGCATCATTTCTCAACCAGGGTTACCTGGGACCCTTAGGTTCTGCAAAAGGTCCCCAAGGGTTCCGCGAGAACAGGTGAGATAAGCTAATGCACTTTTGACTTTTTATTTAATTTCATATACGTAATATTACTAAAAACACAATATATTCTTACAGACCTATCTCTGGACAAGTTCTGGATTTCTGTGAGTTTTCTATTATTTATAGGAAAACAATTAATATACTGTTGCAGTTTTCAACGTCTTACATGTTTGAGCAAACCTTTTCTTATTTAACAAGTATTTTATTTTTTTACGTTTGAGTTTAGAATTTTTTACTTCTGCCTCTTTCGCTTCAAATAGACTGCAGCGTATCAGATCACGTAACCTCTGACCCCATTATTAATCGCGAGGACGTTATCCTTCGGTTAAGTACGTCACCTTCCGACTTATTTATAGTAAAGGATAAAAAAAAACTTAAAAAAAAACTGATGCAGCAATTATCTGTTTTAGTTCAGTTTACATTTATATTCTAGGTATATGATATTGGTTACTTACGTTTATTTTTTACGTTTAAGTTTAAAATTTTTTGTATGAATGAAAACTCTCTGATGAAGTATTATAAACGAACAGTATGAATTTTATTGAGCATTACCGAAAAATTTGACAAAGAAATATTAATTTTTACTTAAACCATTTATTCAAAAATATATCCTATGATATTTACCATGTGAACTACGATGAAAATAAAATAAGAAAGATATGGTATATAATTTTGTTTTTTGCGCAGGGGTTCCTTGAGACATGTAATTTATTTTAAGGGTTACGCAAGAGTAAATTGAAGAAAAGCGGGAAAAATCAACGAGCCGATGAACATATTCTCCTCCTCCTCTTCTTTTATGCACCGTGTCCCTTCGGAATGTAAGCGATCATAGCTTTCCACTACTTCCTATCCGTTGTAACGCCTAGAAATGTTTGTTTTTTTTTTCTTCTTCCCCCACCCCCTCCGTTCGGTTATCCATTTATACAAGCTCGTTGGGTAGGTGAATTGCTGCCCCCACCACGGTCTCTCTTGCATTCAATATGTCCCGGGTGTGGCAAATTCTCCAAGCTCCATTTCATCATTGTGTCCAAGACATTTAAGGTTCCTCTTTCTGGTTCTAAGTTGTATTTTTTGTTTTCATTTGCTTTAAAACTTCTTCGTTGCTTATGCTCTCCGTTCATGGTATTCTCAGCTGCCTTCTGTAGAACCAAATTTCTCTTACGTCGAGGAAATTGTCCCCCATTCGCTGCCGTATAGGAGGATTGACATTACAGAGCAGTTCAGCACTCTTTTCTTTGGTTTTAACAGTTTCCTCTTAGTTTTTGGAAGGCATCTTTTGCTATTCCAATATTAAATTTCGGGTCTCGGTGTCACAATTCCATACTCTAGCTAAGTTTTAAAAAATGCCAAAAACAAAAACATTTATTATTTGTATGACCACTTAATTCAAAATATGACACAAGGCCAAATTCACAGGCGTGGATAGTAACCATGTGTACATGAGCTAAAGTCAAAAATTGAACAATCCTCCTCGATTAATTCAATGTTGGACGTGTCTCTTGAGGGAGAAGTATTATTTTGGGAGATGGGCCCGCGAAGCAACAGACACTGTGATTTTATATATTAATCGGTAACGCAGTCTGATTTCCCTTTTTAATTATGAAATATTCTGATGTGATATCAACAGGAAGCCTTAGTCGGTGCTGATAAACGAATATCTCTTTATTAAATAAGGAAGACCCGGTGGCTAATACTTTAATTGTTTTGTTTCATGTTTGTTTTCCTTAGACAATTTTATTTTTAATGATGTAGAAATGAGAACTTTTTTTTTTTACATGCGACCATACAATTAATTGCATAGATAAAAATCCGAGGGTATTTATACACAAAAATATAACTAATGTAATTGCAAAATTACGTGAATATTTGGGCATTTTTTTTTTTTTTTGGCACAGGTTAACATGTTATCCATGATACACATAACGTTAAATTGGCAATAGAAGACATTTACTGTTAAACGATTTTGATTCCTTGTCAATGACTTTAATCCAGGGTTGAAATTTAATCACATTATAGACGGAAGATTGCTAATGAAAACTCATTTGCTAAGATATGGAATTACTAATGTAACTTCATATCTATCTATCTATCTATCTATCTATCTATCTATCTATCTATCTATCTATCTATCTATCTGCCCCAGTTTGTTCGTATTTACCGATCTATCTAGCTCAGTTTCTTCATATCTTTCTATCTGCGTCAGTTTCTTCGTATCTAGCTACATCAGTTTGTCCATATCAATCTATCTATATGGCTCAGTGTGTTCATATGAATCTATCTGACTCGGTTTATTTGTATTAATCTATCTAGCTCAGTTTGCTGATATCTATCTATCTATCTATCTATCTATCTATCTATCTATCTATCTATCTATCTATCTATCTATCTCAGCTTGTTCATATTTATAATCTCTGTTCATATTTATCCATAGTGCGTGTGTAAACGTTGAAATGAGTTAGTTAAGTGCCATACGTGATACACGATTGGGCGATCATGTCTCTTTCGATTCATGACTGACTAGTCTGGTTGCCAACCAAGGCCACAGGTCCCAGCCTGCCCTGCCCTGCTATTTAACTCATAGCTTGAGGAGAGTGGTAATGGATTCGTACCTTTTCAAAGTGTATTTATACGTAATTGAGTGTAATGAACATGACCAGAATTCGAACTCGGTTCTCTGATTTCTCCTTCCGAGCTGTTATTCATGATACCATACTGCACAACCAAATGGTGGATAGGTTTTTATAATTTTCTCTTAAATGGTCGAATAAGACAGAGAAAATAGATAAAGACCGATGGGCTATAGGCGCCTGTCTAAGGCCTCGTGACTCACACACACACATACATACATATATATATTTGTAGTTTTTCTGGTGACAATATGAAAAAAAGGTTAAGCATTTGTATATTGATTGTTCTTTCACATGGTCGACATGGAAAAACGACAAATCTTAAATAAATACAAAAAACTCAATATAGATTTTGAAAATGTAAGACGGGAAGCCAGTGAAAATGGTGAAGCGAACTGAGACGCCCCACAAATAAATCAGCCCAAAATAGCGTTGCCACTGTTTCGCGCATGCGCACTTTCAATGGTACGAGGCAAGGCCATTTCTCTTGTCGAAAGCTAAAATGTTTGCAGATCAGTTTACGCAGAGACCGTAGCAAATTTCTGTTTTCTGTTTTTCAATTGCATTTAGTCTTTCCTTTGTTTCTTTTGTTTCATTTTTATCATAGTTCTTCTCTTTTTTCTTTTCTTTGTTTCTCTTTTTTTTAGTTGCCTTATCTCATTTTTCGTTTTTTTCTTTTCAATTATTTTCTTTCATTATTTTTTCTCTTAAATTATTTTCTATCTTCTTTTCAGTTCTTTTCTTATCTTTTTTCTTTCTTTCGTTTCAGTTATTTTCTTTCTCCTTATTTTTCTTTTTCTTTTTTTTTAATTTTCTATTCATTATTTCTTTCTTGTTACTTTATTTCTCGCTATTTTCTTTCTTTCTTGTTATTTTCTTTTCATTCTTTTTTTCTTGTTTCTTTCTCGTAATTTATTTTCTTTCTTGTTATTTTCTTTCTTTCTTTCTTCTAATTTTCTTTCTTTCTTTCTTTCTTGTAAACCCAATACAATGTAGAAGCTTACTGAATGAGGTATGTGATATTAGAGGACGTAGAAGTGTGTGTTGACTATGAGGATAAGGAGGATAGATAAGGATTGAGTCTTTTTCTTTAGAGAAGAATCTAAATGGCAGTTTTTTCCACATAATAGCAGTTCTCGGTAAAAAAAAAACTGTCTGAATGGAACTTTCTCGTCACAAATGGAATACGGTGGAAATGTAGATAATTCGCCCATAACCAGTCGGGCATATCCCCTAGAGGTTGACGCACTGAGCATCACTGTTTATGAGCGAGAGTAGTGGGTGCGGGGGGCATTTTGGCTGGGTGTCGATCGGGTTGCTTTTGTAGCTTGAAGGACAAGGCAGCCAAAATCACATCTATATAGAAACACCCTCAATCACACTCCGTCTGAGCGAAATTGGTTTACTCAATCTGAAAGTATTTCTAACTGAGCCCCATCTACAAGGTTATACATTGTTTTTTTTTTTTAGCAAGACCTGTTACCATATCACTTACATTTGGCTGTTTTGCATGTGCCTGTTATACAATTATTAAATTGAGTGTCAGAATGGCTATATTGGGTTTCCTATATCCGTACCCCAGTGTCACTTGTTTAGTATTTTGCTTTCCTAATCAATAAAAATAATAACCAGAAGTACCCTTGAGAAATGTACGTTTGTTCTATTTGAATTATTTGATGTGTCCTAATTGAATAGGTACATTGGGAGTTTCACGATTAAAAAAAATACCCATTGGAATTCCCCACTTGCCTTGTTCAATATTTGAGCTTAACAACTTTGTCAAAATATTGCAGTAACAATCATAAATATGAACGCAGATTATTATTTAAAGAAGTAAGAGGGTACAATTGAAAATATTCAAAACCTAGAAAGTTTCTCATTTCACTGAAGTAGATGGTAGACGCATGAGTGTGCTATTGCCCCCTCTCTGTTTATTTGTTTCGTTTTATTTCCTTAAAACCAAACAGCATCTTTGATATATCTTTTCTTCTCGCAAACAGGAATGGTCCATTGTTTATCTGAGGTAATGGCAGGGCGTAACGTATGTGCTAAATAACTTACTAAATAACTAATTAACCAACCGAGTAACTAACTAAATGACAAATAATAATAATAATAAATGATAAAATTATAATAATAGTAATATTAAAATAATAATAATATTAATATTAAAATAATAATAATATTAAAATAATAATAATAATAATATTAAAATAAAATAATAATAGTAATAATAATAATAATAATAATAATAATAATAATAATAATACAGTGTTAGGACCCACTGAATATAAAAATGATAGAATGGACCAATATGTACACTGAGAAATATACAAGTTTTACGGAAAGGAAATTGCAAGAAGCTGGTATGCACATCCCCCAGACCCGATTACAGAGATGAGACTTTACAATACACACAGACAGAACAATCAAAACTAATCACCGAGACATCGTGATCAATGACACCGCAAGAATGTGCTTTCTTATTGACATGGCATTGTAATGTATCTTTGAAGATCTTCAAAAAGCTATCAAAATACAAGGACTTTTACGTGGAAAGCTAAAAAAAATTGGCACATGAAGACATCAATAACTCCAGCTGTAGCTGGAGCCCTCGTATTGATTGGGAAAGGTCCCGACAGACTCATTGAAGGGATTCCTGGTAGCCCGAGTCTTAAAGAAATACAAAATATTGTAATTACAAGTACAGCACACACATTACGAAGAGCTTTATCTTTGTAAAATGTGTGTAATCTTGGGGTTTTGGGGATTTTTTTTTCTAAAATGATCAATGGAAAATGTCATGAAACCATTTCTGAAGGAAATCTGTATACAACAGAAATCCAAGGAAATAATAATAATAATAATAATCATAATAATAATAATAATATCAATTACCTACACGTTTTCTTCTTGTGATTTTATTAAAAGCCTATTTTCTAACTATCCTGTTCATCTATTCTGTAGTTGTTTTGTACGTTTGTATCATTTTCTTATAAGTCCTTTTCGGAAACACCTGCCAACGATTGGATTGAATATGATTCCTTATTATTATCATTATTATTATTATTATTATTATTATTATTATTATTATTATTATTATTATAATATAGTGTTAGTATGAATTATTTTTACAGTTGACGATGTCCGACGGAAATGAGAATGAGAAATGGAAGAATCATGATGTTATTGAATTGTTACTTATTGAAGGGAAGAAGTATGAAATCTATGTTCTCTTGCAAAAATCTCTACCATAAAGACATCTCTTCGTATCCAGTAAGTCAAACGTTGGGCTGCCGTGGGCTATCATCGTCGGAGATCCGTTGAAAATTGAACCGCGGTCAGGACGGCACGGGAAATGAATCTTTGTTAAACCTAAAAGTATTTATTAAATCGAAAGTATTCTTTTTCCTGCTAAGAATATCGGAAGACACCATAATCTTTTCCCTTTGTGTTTTGCATTTCTCCTCCTCGTTCTTCTGTTGTGGTTTTTTCAGGCATGAATCCGCTATGATATTCGTCCATTAACCAGGTTTTCTTTTCTTTTAGCGAATAGGTTTCACACATTTTCTTCAAAAAGAAGTAATTCCTGGCAGAAATGTTGCCCATCATGCAGATGGCGACAATATAGATACTTATATTGTCGCCATCTGCATGATGGGCAACATTTCTGCCAGGAATTACTTCTTTTGTACGATAATTTATTTTTTCTTCTATTTTTCCTGCAAATATATATTCTTTGTTGTAAAAAAAATGAAGAAAATCCTCAGATTTAAAAAAAAAATGTCACGCTCCTTTAGCAGGGTAACAATTATGGCGGTCCACACAGTAGATTGGCTTCCTGATGCATTTTTCACGGTTTGAATTCAGTAATCCTTCTGGCCGATACCCAAAACTAGATAGCTCAGTCTATTTTGCTATTCAACATCTAGCTGGAGAGGAGCATAAATGGAGTCATGCTTTTTCAAGGGCATTAATGCAAAAGCGAACCCATAGGCAACTGAAATAATATAGGCAAGTTTTGTCTATATTATTTTAAGCAAATTCCTTTCATATCGTCTGATAAGCTTAATAAAATTATCATTGAAAGACGAAAGAAAATCACCATATTGATACATGTTTTTTTAATCCTATCTAAGCTTTTGGCTTACATAAGCCATCATCAAAGATGACAATTACATTACAATAAATTAAACAATACACGAACATAGCAAGAATGATAATCTGTTTTTGTTTGCATGGAAGATTTCCAAGCAACGACAAAAAGCAACGACAGCGTCTCGTATGCACGAGTTTGTCGTTGCTTTGAAATCTTCCATGCAAACAAAAACAGAAGTGCTAAGTATGGGAAGCCGTTGGTATAAACCAATGGCTTCTGTTATCAATTACAGGAATTAAGAATATTTGTGGAGATTTCATAGTTTATTTTGTTCAGGTTAGGTTTCAACTGTTTTATGTCTATAGCTTCAAGAATTTTTAGTTTTTGTCTATTGTTTTCATGTTTAAGTATAGTTGTGTTTTCAACGAAGATTTTCCGGAATTGTATAGCTTAGAAAAAGGATAGGATTAAAAAACATGTATCAATATGGTGTTTTTCTTTAATATTTTAACGATAATGTTATTAAGCTTATCAGACGATATGAAAGGAATTTGCTTAAAATAGACAACACTTGTCTATATTATTTAATGAAACATTCATCGATTAAAAAATGCTGCCTAAATACACACACATATATATATATATATATATATATATATATATATATATATATATATTAATGTTTTATGCACAAATATATCATTTTGGGATTTGTATATACATGTATGTATGTGTCTGTGTATATATCATATATATTCATTATATATTATATATATATATATATATATATATATATATATATATATATATATATCTTTCTTTATTATATATATATAATAAAATTATTTTAATGGATAATTGTATTTAAGTAGACGGTACGCTTTTATTTTATATATTTATTTTATCTACCGGCCTACAAACCACAAACTATTAAAAAAAATTCAATAGATGCATATATATATATATATATATATATATATATATATATATATATATATATATATATATATATGTGTGTGTGTGTGTGTGTGTGTGTGTGTAAATGTACTAGGAAAGAAGCACACAAACACACACACATGCACACACGTAAAGTTAATTCAAAAACTTATATCAGTGAACAAAAATGTCATTTCTGGAGTCATGAACATTGACTGGTAAGCGTTAAAAAGATGAAATAATTGATACGGCTGAATTTTTCTCCGACCGTCACACGCTAAAGAAAAATCCATAAATCTGTGATCGTGAGGTATTGTTAGGGCGTTCTGGTTTTGTAGTAAGGATATTTGGAACCAAGAAACTATATATTACGTCGGATCAAACGATGGTTTCTCCTGCAAAGTGGGACGCAGCTTGCTAACCATAACGAAGAACACATTTTCTTATTTCTTAAGATTTCTTTAGATAGACGTAAACACACATCGTTTAAAATAAATACGGGGTGTCTATTTCAAACACGAGTATCCACTAAAAATAACGTTTGTAGTAATAAAAATGGCAGATTAAAAATAAATATATGTGTGTGTGTGTATGTATGCAAGGATTTATGTATATAAATGTGTATATATACGTGTGTACGTTTTCAAGGATTTATATATATATATATACATATATATATATCAAGTATAAGGTGTAGTTCAATTTACATTACATGAATCATTCATACAAAAATCAGGATTAGGGTTAGGGTTAGGGTTAGGGAATTTATAAACAGGGATCATATCATTCATATACAGGTTCGGGGTTAGTGTACTTTATTAAAATTGTTTGCGAAGATGTATTCTCGCCATTTAAATCATTAACTTCTATATCTGTTTTTTATATGAATGATTCATGTAATATATATATATATATATATATATATATATATATATATATATATATATATATATATATATATACATATATATATATATATATATATATATATATATATATGTAAGGGAAAGAAAGAAGGGAGATTTATTGAAAGATAGTGACCAATAAATATTGATAAAGAGAGAAATAAGTAGGCTGATCGAAGGAGAGCTAGAGAAGTACAGACTCAGAGAGAGAGATGGAGAGAGAGAGGGAGAGAGAGAGGGAGAGAGAGAGAGCGGTGAGGCAGTGGGAGGGGGTGGAACTGTCGGATGACTATCACTCTTGGATTATTAACCTCCTACCATTTCTTACTGCCATGTTACTATTGCAACTTAGGCGAATCCAAATTCTTTCGTATACATTACATGCGGCAAATATCGTTTTGATGAAAAATTAACGCTTGTCGGCTGCTACTAAATATTGAAAGCGAACAGATGGTTTGGTAGGAGATAAATGCTTGCTAGGAGAAAGGAGAATACGCCCAGTGAGTTTCTCTTTGCACACACACACACACACACACACACATATATATGAAAAGACTGAAATAGATAAAGAGATATGTAAAAACTTATGTATATATATGTGTGTGTGCGTGTGTGTACGTGTGTGTGCGTATAGAGATAGATATGAACAGACTGAGATAGGTATATAGATATGAACAGAGATAGCTAGCTAGCTAGACATGAACAGACTGTGATAGATAGATAGATAGATAGATAGATAGATAGATAGATAGATAGATAGATAGATATGGACATACTGAGATGTGAACAGACTTAAATAGCTAGATATGTATATAGATATGAACAAACTCAAATACATGTGAACAGACGTGATTTTATATATATATATTTATATATATATATATATATATATATATATATATATATATATATATATATATATATATATATATATATATATATATATATATATATATATATATGTTTGTCTGACGATCGCTAAAGCGTGAAACCCAGGGTCACAAACTCACATCTATCCAACCAAATATGTTCTATCTCTGATATTGAGCGCTTTCTAATAAGTACCATGCATATAATATATAAATAATTATACATATATATATTTATTTATATTTATATACTCTTTTCACACACACACACACACACACACACACACACACACATATATATATATATATATATATATATATATATATATATATATGAACAAACAAATACATGTGAACAGACATGTCTCTTGTCTCCCTTTCCGTCTATTTTACCCGTGAGTTTCAGGTTCTCCAGGCCATCCTTCCTCATTATGTGTTCCATAAACTTCATCTGCCTCTTTCTGATGCTAAGTATAAGCCTTCTCCTTGTCTGTAACCTATCTAAGACCTCATCGTTGCTCACATGCTCGGTCCATGATATCTTTCTATAGAAACTACGTCTCTGTCGCCTCGAGTCTCTTCCTCATCTTTGAGGAAATCGTCCAACATTCGCTACCGTAAAGAAGGACAGATGTCACGTAACAGTTTACCAGAGAAATCTTACTGAGATAAACATAATAGCTAATTAAATAAAACCTATATTATGGAATCTATATGAGTAAATGTGAAATTGGAGCACAATTACCCCACGAATTCTGGGATTAAAAAGCCCCAGACTTTATAGTAATTTGTATTTACTCAACCCCGCCCCGAGGTCAGGTTGTGACACAAGGTCGGTTTAATGTGGGGAACCCGAGCGCGTGCACCCGGGCAAGGAACAAAAATTCCCCGAGTCCCAGCAACCGTCGGTTGCGCTGGCCTCGGCGCGTACACCGATCCTTCCCTCTAGTGCAATGAGAAGGCGCGGCCTGGGGCAGCTGTTTCCCAGGGCCGGCACCTCTCATAATTTTCATTCGATAGAGAAGACCCTGAGCGCACTCTGTTCAAACACAGAGACGCATGTGAGAGATAATAAATAATACGTACAAATTACTTTATAGTAATTTATACGGTGTTTAATCGTTCCCCCCACGAGGACGAGATATGACACAAGGTCTTTGTAAAAAGGGGACCCGAGCGCGTGCACCCGGGCAAGGGACAAAAATTGCCCACAGCCCCCCGAAATCGTCGGTTGCGCTGGCCTCAGTACGAGCACCGATCCCTCCCTCTGGTGCAATGGGAGTGTGCGGCCTCGGGCAGTTGTTTCCCAGGGCTGGGCACCTCTCAGTATAATTTTCTCAGTTACCCCTCTGTCCTTTGATAGAGAAGACCCTGAGCGCATTCTGTCCAAGGGCAGAGACGCAACTGAGAGATGATAAATAATGAGTACAAATTACTTTATAGTAATTTATACACTAACAGCTCAAAGTATTATATATCATCTACTTCTAGGTGATACCACTCTTCATATTTAACTAATTTGCATATTTCATTAATTAACTGTCCTTCATTAGTGTTTTTTTTATTCAAGGATTGTTTTAATTTTCATATCCAAGATAGTTCTGTTTAGGAATATTGTCTTATATAGCGATTTTCCAAGCGTAGCTTAGATGTGGCACAAGGCCGAAATTAGGGGGCACCCAGTGAGGATCGAACTCACTACTCAGTCGTAATTGTTCTAGCAAGCCAAGCTTGCTAACCATTACACCGCCTCGGGGTGCCCAATATTGTCTTATATAGTTCAGAAAAGTGCATTTTATTTGGCCTTCAACAAGTTGGCATCTATTTATATAGGTTACCTTAACTATAACAAGCCAATTTATGAATGAAATGTTCATTTAAAATTTTTGTTTCAAATATTTCAAGTAGGGAATATGTCTTGTTTTGCCAAGCGATAGCGAGCGAGCGAAGCCTGCTAGTATTATATATACCACCAGTGGCCTCTAATGCTCAATTCTGGCGGGAGAGAGCAAAAAGATATCATAGTACCTGATTCCTTCTGACATGCCTCATCTTTGCTGGAGCTGATCAATCTTCACTTTACAGCCTTGATAGAGTTTAATATCGTTTACACAGTTTTTTGAACGATGATTTATTTTCCATTCCTAAGCCTTTTCCCCCCACAGACCAAAAGCAAGACTATCGTTAATCTATCACTGTTTTAATGGCAAATATTTAATGTGAGTGTGAGTTCACTACGGGTTTAAGGCCGTGGAGAACTTGGAGAAGTGAATTAACAGGAGATAACTGATAACAGACACCCATTAGACATAGCACGTGGAACTAGACCAGTTTACCCCAGCGAGCGAAATAAAGGGTTCAGTTCGACATTCCAACCACCTGAAGAAGGCCGGAGCATACAACGGCCGAAACGTTGTGATAAATATGGCAACAAAGATGAGGACAATAATCCGAATAATGTAAATAGTGTACTCTCTCTCTCGCTATCTATATATATGTATGTACACACACACGCACGCACGCACACACACACACGCACACACACACACGCACACACACATATATATAATTATTCCCGCTCTCTCTGTCTATATATAATTACTCACCTTTTCTCTTTCTCTATCTAGCTATCTATAATATATATATATAATTACAATATCTCTCTCTCTATATATATATATATATATATGTACACACACACAACATATATATATATATATATATATATATATATATATATATATATATATAATTACTCCCCTCTCTCTATCTATATATAATTACTCACCTTCTCTCTCTATCTAACTATCTATAATATATATATTATTCTCTCTCTCTCTCTCTCTATATATATATATATATATATAATTACTCTCTCTATATCTATCTATCTTACCTTTTCTATATATATATATATATATATATATATATATATATATATATATATATATATCCAGGTACGGTAATAATGAACTTAAAATTACTATCTCTCTCATTTATTATACTTTTATCTCTCGAACGTTCGTAACATTTAATTTAAAAGCGTGCTCAATACAGAGTAGACCAATATTATTTTTTTTAGGATATTACATCGAACACATGTCAAAATCGCTACGCAATTGGAGTCGTGTTTCAATGTCTGTCAATGCATCTCATCAGGCGATTTAAATTTAAGGGATATACAAATGAGATGGAGAGGTAATTTAACAAAATGTTAAAAAGTTATATGCTTTTTATATTTCCTACGTTTTTTTTTGTAATTGATAGATAAATAGCTTCTTTAAGAAACTAGTAAATAATTTAAAAATATAGAATTATTCGGTAAATTAATATGCAATTGTTAAAGATCCTTCATATAAGATGTAAAGAATACTAACCAATCAATGTAAAATATCAAAAATAGCAACCAAATACAAAGACATCTGTAGAAGATGTTACTAATGCTACCGGGAAATTAATACCAAATTATATTAAATCCACATTAATCTTACAAATAGAAAGATAAGCCATATATAGTGCAACGCAGCACAACTAAAATATAAGAAAAAGAATTATCAAATTTTAAAGTTTAACTATATTGTAGGGTAAAAGATAAACTATGCTTACAATTTACTGTTAGTTCACTTTGATTTAATAATGAATTTTTGTCAAAAAATCTAATGATAATGGTAAATGAAAACGATAGTGATAAATGGATGACAGAACAGGGCTTAGGAGAAATAAAGAAAGACAAAATTTATTAAGAGATACAACTGGCAGGAAATTGTGGAGAGCCGTGATCCCCTACGTCCTGAGGTGACAGAGCACATAAAGAGTAAAGAGAATTGTAACCATAAGTTCTATGCTAGTTGTTTCTTCTCTTCCAGCTTCCTGCTTTTCTAGGATCTTCAAAAACTTAAATGCAATGTCAATCGTCATATTCTGTCTCCTTGCATCCTAGTGGCTTTATTGCCTTGTTTGGGATAAAATAATTAAAAAATGACAAGTAGACATTTCTTTAATCTGGAACAGAATCAGAAGAGATGTGCTCCATTTAAGAATCGATCTCTCTTAACAAGTTCTGATTTATCTAAAAGACATTTGCTAAACTTGAGTTAGTTTGGCACAAGGTTACAATAAGCAGGTATCCAGTGAAAAGTAAACTAATTTATTTATACTAGTAATAATCTACCAGGCTAAATTGTTAACCACTGCTCTAAATTAGGGGTCTTGTTCTAATTGTTATATGCTCCCAAAGTAATGAAGTGTCAACTGTAAATATCTTTATTAGAGTTTAAAAATATAATGTGCTTATTTAATAGAAAGAAAAGCCATCGCCCAGCCCTTGACAAGAAATTAGGAGTAACATACAACAACAATACTATTATGAAAACCATGTGAATATTATGATGATTTTCTAAGCGTGGCTGAGATGTGGTATAAAGCCGAATGTATAGGACACCTAGTGAGGATCTAACTTATTCAGTCAGTTCTGTGTGATACACACTTAGGCGACCATGTATATTTCGACGAGTCAGATTTTTTCCAGCAGTAGGTTGCCTTTTCTGTCTGTGGTAGAACAGTTGTTATCCAAGGCTATAGAAGCCAGTCCTGCTTTTTACCCATAGCTGGGGAGAGAAGAAGAGGATTCATACCTTTCCCAAGGGTATTAGCACGTAAGTAAATGTAATGGATTCGACTGGAATTCGAACTCGGCTCTGCGATTCTTCAATCCAAGCCGCTTATCCATTACTCCATCGTGCCTTCTACACGATCGGAATTGATCTTGCGAGACAAGTTTGCTAAACATTACACCACGTCGAGGTGCCACCCCATGCGAATATTATGTCTGAACAAAATTGCAAGATTGAGAATTAAGTGAGGTTCTGTCTGAGATTTTCCCAAGACTTTGGCAATTGTACATTATTTTCTATTTTATAGTCTGTTTATATTTTAATTACTTTTCCTTCACAAAATATTTTACCAGTTCCATGCCCAACTTTCTCAAGGCGAAACGTTGTCCAGTGTTAAATCTATTGCTGGCTACAACCTAATAAACTAGTCAGTACTATATTGTTTTGGTACCTTTGGGTAAGTCACTTAATGTCACCATGCCAATTTTAAATAGGCTATTGATTCAATTTCTCTCCAACCTTTCTTAAGTGGGGGTTAATGTCTGTTTGTATAAATTCATTCACGGATTTGTTTCTCTCCCTTTGAGAAAAAAGAAATAACCTAAATATTGATTGATTGAAATAGTTTTTCACGGTTTATCAACCCTTTGCAGGTTATTTAAAGACAGAAAATATTTCTGTTGTGGTGCCCTCCCTCCAAGAGTCTATGTTGGACTCTTCCGCCTACTATAAGATTAGTAAGAGAGAAGGCCTTGGGGGGGGGGAACAATCGACCAGATTGTTCAACTGTCGAACTCTCTGCCTTGAGCAGAGAGGAACCCGGACGAGGCTTTGCCGAAGGGCAAATTTTCGTCTGGGAAGGTAGACAGACCCTGAACCAGTTTATACGGTTTCGAAGGGAATATTTTTGGCCGAGCCTATGGGCTCGGAGAACCCTCGGTAAACTAGGCCTTGTGCCACATACATCCCTCGTGGGGGGGCTGTTAAACATAACAGTCGAATAGATTGAACGCTGGGTCAACCGACACACACTCACTAGTCGTGTAATACTCTTCCGTTGTACTTACTGTTTAATATATGATATATCTGCAACATTTGTTTTGTTATTTCTTAAACCATTTACTTGGTCACAACAATTTCTTAGATTGTAAGAATTTTTTTCGAGATAATAATGATTTAGTGATACAAGGCTTACAAAGTAACCCATAGCTGGGGGAAGAATAAGTGGATTCACCTCTTTTCCAGTGGCACTTGCGCCTAAGTGAATATAACGAACCCAACAGGAATTGGAACACGGTTCTCTGATTAACAATTTCGAGCAATTATTCATTACACCACACGCAAGCTTATAACCCCTGGTATTTCCAAGCGGGCACCCATCTAGGTACTGACCAGTTTCGGTGTTACTTAACTTCGGGGATTGTACCGGAACCGATGCTTCAACGTGATATGACCGTAAACCTCGAAGAAATAGTTTTGATTTCATTAGAACCATTCTTGAAATATTGTTGCAGGTTACCATAATTTATTACAGTTTCGAGACGAAATCGACTTATACACGAATATAAGCGGCGACACTTATCACTCACACGACATAATAACAGAATCAACATCCTTGCCTCCTTGAATCTGCGACATCTATTCATAGATTTGTCTGGTAATACATACCAATGTCGATAACGTACAGGTGTAAGAGTCTCACTAAACCCAATAAATGTGAGACAGTCAAGAGTGCGAAGTGTGTGTCACATTTTCAGTTTGTTTTCTTATGTTGTCTTAATCATTTTTTTCTCAGGTTTCTTCTTGTGCATAGAAATAAATTATGTAGACGTGTGCAACACGTTAGCAAAATTTCTTTTGAAAATATGGATGCATACTTGCGAAATGCGTTTACCAAAACAAAAAATGATGCTTAAACATACACACCCTATATATATATATATATATATATATATATATATATATATATATATATATATATATATATTTGTGTGTATCTGTATCTGTGTATTGTTTTGTTTTATTATTGGTTATTTAATGCCGACAGGATTTTTATTGCTGGTAATATTTTTTTCAAAAAATGTATTGCTGGTAAAAATATGTTGATGGTAATAATTTTTCCTCGAAATATTTTATTGCTGGTATTAAAAACCATTTTTACACTTTCACAGTGTTTTGACCCCCAGTTTGGGGTTAACTATTAGCTGGGACCTTAACAGGTGCTATCATCCCGGATCAGGGTGGACCTGGGAACACCAGCAATTAAGAGGTGGTTCCACGTTCCTCAAAACCTTCTGATCAGAGGCCTTGTTGTTGGACGTAGTTTATCATCTTACCCCAGACGCGGACGTAGTTTATCGTCATACCCAGGATGGTAGGATGTAGTAAAAATACTTTTACAAACTTTGGGACGGGTTCATCACACCACAATAAGGGCGAAAGTCCATATAAACATATGTCCGAAGATCCTTCGTTTTGTGTTATTAATTTTAAAGTTTACGGTAGACGCTGTTAAATGTCCAAGCCAAGATGCAATCTGAAAATACTTTGGGGCGGGTTACTGACAACAAAACAAGGTAAAAGCTCCATATAAACATATGTCCAAAAAGCCATCGTTGTACTTCAACACAGCAAATGTTTAAAATGTCCTACATTTGCTTCTACACAAGCATGCACCCGTCGGATCATTGACTGGCGAACACTTTCAAATACTCCCAGACGGTGTCGAATGGTTTCGGATGCCCCCATGACACGACTCTGAATTAATAATGTCTGCTGCATGAAACAATTGCTTTAGGTGTCCCCACAGATTAGAATCCAAAGGATTGATGTCGAGGAAACGTGCAAGACATAGAATCGGTCATCTCCTACCAATCCAACTTTCATAGAATTTATATGGACGTTTGTCCTTGTTTTGACGTGAGAAACCCGCCCCAAAGTTTGTAAAAGTATTTTTGATACATCTTATATATGTAATGTGCATGTGTATATATGTAATAACAATTGCTTAAGGTACGGTTACTAATTTTTCCCGCCACTAACAGTTTTATTTGTTGATGTTTAGGACAATCTTCACGCTTTAGTGAGGAACAAAGACAAAAAATTTATATATTATATATATATATATATATATATATATATATATATATATATATATATATATTACCAATTTGTGACTGGTAGGGATAATTCCAAGGAGGGTATTAATTCAGGGAGAGCTCAATGTAGACTACAGAGCATAATAATAATAATAATCAAGAAGAAAACCTTAAAGATTCTTTTCGGTTATAATTGAATAGGTTTGTAAAAACAATACACTAGATTTGGGGGATTCGTTCTGTCGAGTAAAGATGGCTCAATGGTAGAATCTCTGACTGACACCAAATCGGATAGGTTTCGATCCGGGCTTGACGCATTCGGTTGTCTAGTTGCAATGAGGAGCTGCGAAACAGTGCTGTCCGCGAATGACATATATTCAATATATATATTCATTTCTTCAGGCTGAAATCATTTAATGAAATATTTCCGTCTGAAGAGATGAATATATAAATATTCACGAAATAAATTATAACCGAAATGAATCTTTAAGGTTTTCTTATATATATATATATATATATATATATATATATATATATATATATATGATTAAAATATCCTTTACTCATGGGGGAAGAGTACTCATTATTGGAAATAGATACAGACACTGGTCTGAAGATCGCTTAAGGGCTGAAACTGACAGTAACCATGACATGTTGATTGCTATACCCAAACTATGTTTTAGTTTCAAGCACCATTTCAGTCATCTATTGGAATGTCGGAAAGCAAAGAAAACTCGTGGAGTGACGACATTATGATGAGTGATTAAAAGTTTTCGCGTTGGTCGTGTTTGTGTGCTGGAATGAATGAGCAGTTTTTAAACTTGAACCAGATCATTCGAAGTTTGAAATGATGGCAGATTTTTGCTAAAGTGCGATATTCGACATTATCTGTTATTTTTTAGCGGGTTGAGTGGCAGGTAGAGTGATACCTAGAGATAGATAGATAGATAGATAGAGAGAGAGAGAGTGATATCTAGAGAGAGATATATATAGAGAGAGAGTGATACCTAGAGAGAGAGAGAGAGAGAGAGAGAGAGAGAGAGAGAGAGATCAAATCACTTGAATTTTCCGTAGAGGAGGTTCTTTTTAAACATAGAAGTTTCTTTAGATTTATTTATTTTTTTAGCGGGTTGAGTTGCAGGTAGAGTGATACCTAGAGAGAGAGAGAGAGAGAGAGAGAGAGAGAGAGAGAGAGAGAGAGAGAGAGAGATCAAATCACTTGAATTTTCCGTAGAGGAGGTTCTTTTTAAACATAAAAGTTTCTTTAGATTTTTAGATAACTATTCCGTTTACAAAATTAGCTCTTGTCTCAAACCCTTCTTTCGGCGCGAACACAAGCCAACCAAGAATCAAGAATAGATTCCAAACGACTTAACCCAAGGCCGTTCTCCACCTCCCAACGCCATTATCTCAAACGCGGTATAGCTTTGATCTCTCACCTCCAGCTGCGTCAATTCTTGGCTGATCTCACTGGGTAGGTGATGCGATGAGAGTTGCTAGGCACCTGTCTCTAAATACCCAATGATATGCCGCACTTGTCCCAAGCGCATGTTTCAATGCTATTTGATCTGCTGCCGTAAGAAAAAAAAAAATAGTCTAAACTCTCGCTTAGTTTAAAAACGGTTGTTGACTGGCACAGTGAGCAGGATCTGCACCGGACGAGTGCCAAGATACAACGTGAGCTGAAAGTAGCAGAAGTAAAACTACTGCAACTAGGTACCTCTATTAATTCAGTATACATAAGGTTTAAAATGTTTTCTTAAAAATGAAAAGGCTTTCTTAAAGCTTTCATTTTAGCTTTAATTAAAAGCTAAAGGATTTAATATTTACTATTTTCAGTAAGCAAAATACCCTGTGGTGTATTTAAAAAAAGATATTATATTGATCTGAATCGATTTTCTTCTATAAAATCGATAATATTGACCATTTTGACAAATTTGTAAACAAAAGTTAATTCTCAGTTTTAAAAATCTTGGAAAAATAAAATATGTGTCTGAAACGTTATTTAAAGACAATTTACAAATTTAAAGTTAAATTAATTTGATTTGAAACATATTACTTATTTATAGCATAAAATGTTCTATACACGCATTTCTTAATCACAGATTCTTGTTATTCTGAAGTCTTGATCGATTTATCGACAGCTTAACGTGTTGATAAGTTACGTATGGTAACTCAGAGCTGATAGCAGACAATTAATTTTATATGGGGGTTGGGGGACAACACTTAAAACACGTGGCCTTTTAATGATGATGTCATGTACAAACTTGCATACTTAGAAAAATTAGGACGTTTAAACACACACAAAAATATCGAAATTCTTTTAAAAAATATTCGGTGTCGCCAGCTTGTAATAAGCTTTACAATATATGATTAGTAAATATAATTTATTTAATTCTAATTATTTTCTAAGAGACACAGCATTGAAACTGAATTGTAAAAGATTTTTTTTAAATTGTAAAAGGTGAAAACAAATCTTGTAAAAATCAATTTTTCAGTCAATATTGTCTTTAATATATATTATTAATAAAAGCAGTTAAAAGATTCTCTAATTTATTAATATCTTAGATTTATTGTGTTTTTAATTTTCGATTCAGAACAGATTTTCGGTATGATGGGGTTTGATTTTGCAAGAAAAAAACTCCAAAAAACAGTGATTTAAATTCTTCAAAGTATTCTGCTTTTAACTAATATAGTCATTGAAAATTATCGCGTTGAATTTCTCAGGTTTTCATAAAATTAAGTAAGAGAATGAAACACACGTAAAAATATTTTTACCAAGATTTTCTAATAAAAAAAATAAAAAATAATTATAAAATAAGTCCTGAAAATTTCATTAAAATCCAACAATTGTTTGATTTTTGCAAGAATTTCTAAATGAATGTGTCTGTTTGTCACTACAAAAAAAGAGGTTAAAATTTGCTATGCTAAAAGTATATTCGCTGACGCAAGACAAACAAGTTTATTAATCAAAATTTCGAATGTTCTAAAAAGGAGTAAAAAAATTCATTAATTTCATCAGATACTTTGATCTTTCCTCTTAATAATAACATAAAGATTTTGACGATAAAACTATATTTCCATTACGTTTGGAACATGTTTTCATCACGGGATGCTGATCTGATTTTTTTAGCGTTTTCGTTGAGGTACCTATGCAAAACTATCTGTTTATATTTAAATATCCTTCTCTGACTTACTCGTATGGCAGCAGTTAATGTGCTAGCTTTTAAACATTCCTGAGTGAACCTTATGTATCCAGTTTTTTTTATATCAGATATCCGTGCTTTTAATTTTCATTAACGACCATTCCAATGGCATCAACTCTCAACATAGTATCGATGTTGATGACACAGACAATTACACCTGTCTGGATACTAAATCTGATCATTCCGATAAAGTCAATTTGACAGCAGAAGTCAAAAACGACCTTCATTTTGTTGCTAACTGGAGCAAAGGATGGCTTGTTAATTTTAACGTCTCCAAAACTAAACTACTCACTATGAATCATCTGAGAGGCTCCTTTCTAGCTTCCATCATCATGGCTGATACTAACCCTAAGAGAGTGAGTCGTTGCGCCTTCTTGGGATTACGTTTTCGGCTGACATGAAGTGGAATGACTATATTGAATCCGTTGTTAGGTCTGCTAAGAAAGTTGGTTAACACTATCGTGCTAGACAATTTTTCTCTCCAGAATCTATCTTGTATATTTACAAGTCTACCATTCGTCCATTCTTAGAATATTGCTGCCAAGTATGGTCCACTATCGTGCTAGACAATTTTTCTCTCCAGAATCTATCTTGCATATTTACAAGTCTACCATTTGTCCATTCTTAGAATATTGCTGCCAAATATGGTCCAGTGCTTCGGCTGTATATCTAGAGATCCTTGATAAAATCCAAAGAATCAGCAATATCATTGGTCCTGATCTGGCATCTCCGATTTAATCACTTTCCCATTGCTGTAAGGTTGCCTCTCTGCGTCTTTTCTATAAATACTTTTATGGTAATTATTCGGATGAGCTCTTCGCTATGGTGTCTAGACTCTTCGAATTTAGCACAGTTTTAGACTGGCGATGAGGTCTCACCAATTTACAGCTGAATTGGCTTCATCCAACCGTAAGTTCTATGCCAACATTTTCTTTTCTCGCACTTCTAGCATGCTGAACTCTCTTCAGGCTCCATGCTTTCCAGCCAACTTTAATCTGCCAAAATTTAAATACAATGTCAATCGTTATCTACTGTTTACTCTTCTTTTGTCCTTGCTCCTTGTGAATGTTTCTGTTTTTTAATTCTTCCACGCCCAGTATGCCTTAGTGGAATTATTTCCTTACTTAGAATGAAATCGATTTAAAAAAAATCAGAAACTATATTTTAATCATTTCCCTCTAAGCAAGGCGATAAAGTCACTAAGATGCGAGCGGTTACTGGGAGTTAATAAGAAGATTAGTTCGGAGAAAGGACACTAAATGAACATGTTAGGGAAGACAGACGAGGACAATTAACGTTGCATTCAAATTTTGGAAGATTGTAGGGGACAGCAAAGCAAGAAACGGGAAAAGAGTTTCATAGGCGAGTAGTGTGAGAAACGAAACTATTAGAACAGCTAATTCAATTAAACCGAGGAGACCTAATTGCCAATCTAGTAGTACGTGCGAAGGATGAAAGCTCTTTAGAATAATTTTAATGAAAATATTTATAAAAAAATATGGAGGGAAATCATGTCACGGCGATGGGAAGCGACTGAAGTCGAGATGCCAGGTTAGGACCGATAACATTACAGACCTTTCTTTGGATTTTATCGAGAATCTCAAGATATACAGTAGGTACTCCAGACCAGATCTGGCAGCAATATTCAATGATAGATCTAACCGATAATGATAGATTTATAAATTTTCAAGATGAATTCTGACGAGAAAAATTGTCTGGCACTAAACACCAACTTTCCTAGCAGCAGACCTCACAATTGATTCGATATGATCAATCTACTTCATGCTTTTGGTTAATCCAGTTTAGAGATGATAACAGAAATTATGGATGGAATTATATGCATATCACTCAACAGGGACTCAGTTCTAAGACGAAAGACAGGCAAAGATTCTCCAGATGAATCAAGCGAAGAATTTTAAGAGAATATATTAGCAAAACATTCTGCTTTAACATCAGATGTAAACACCTGAAATTGAGTGAAAAGGGGAAGAATAGAAAGCTTATATTACACACTATTATACAGAGCCGCTAGTAGTCACGAGAACCAAACTTGTTAGAGACTATATGGCACCTCATTCTATCAGCAAATAAACACTTAGTCTCTTTGAGAACAGTTATAATTATTATGAGCAAGCACAAAGGGGCGATCGGAAGTATTACACTGGCAGATCTGGAAAAAGCGGGTTATAGTAGTTAAATAGGCCGGTGTGAACCAAGAAGACGATTGAGGTTTCACCAGGTATTTCCGAGAAGACAGAAAAGCATCGATGCCAGCTCTAACCCAAGAAGAAACATCTGTGTCACAATTCTCTATGTGAAGGTTAAGAATATCAATCCGTGGGGCGCCTCGAAATGAATCCCAATCAGTACGCTGATAACAGAAAGATGTCCTGGGAATAGGACGTTCCTGTCTAATATACAACTCAAAAGAATTATCATCATATACTACACCGTGATCCGAATTGCCAAGATGACAGAGTTGCGATGATCGGCAAGAGCTCGGAGAAGAGTTCAGAATTAATAAGGAAAAGGGAAGGGAAATCCACTATTAGACTGAGAGACTAGTAGATGAGTATCTTCGAATACGAGTGGCCAGCTATATACATTTTGAATGGCCGTTAAGGTGGTTGAAAAATAAATCAGCTAAAGTGACTTAGGAATCACATCTAGATACTTGGAAACACACTCAATCAAATATGTGACTTATAAATCACATCTAGATACTTGGAAACACTCTCAATCAAATATGTGACTTAGAAACCACATCTAGATACTTGGAAACACTCTCAATCATATATAGTCTGAGCAGATTGGGTTTAAAACTTGAAGGTATTTCGAATTTGGACTCACCAACAAGGACAAAGTTATTCGCTGTTTTTAACAGAACATTTTACCATATCGTGCAAAGTTGGCTGTGCTGGATGTGCCTAGTATACCTTATCAGACTGGGAGTCATGATGAGTGTACTGAGTTTCGTATATTTTGTTTTTACTCCAGCCTCATTTTGTTGTAGTGCTTCTTTCTCAATAATAATAATCAACAAGAAAGAAAAGTTCATGTCAGATAGAACCACATTGACTGACAAGCGCTTGGAGAGCAATCGCCCTGATATCTCGTGCACAGTAACATGAATGGATCCTGATGGTCGTTATAATACTTTGGGTTAGAACTTCGTGATGGTGGAGCAAGCAAAAATACAGAGGTACCTGTCTGGAAGAATCAGAGAAATATACCAAAATGTAGTTCCTTTTGTGGTTGGTGTAATCGGGATTATTTCTATGAATCTTTGAATTTTCTTTTCCAGGAATCCTTGAGGATACTTCATTAGGAATACGCACGTAGCAGTACATCTTGTAAAAGTTCATGTTTTGAGGAAAGTGCTGATTGTCTAATCTGCTGGTAGGATATATAATCAACATTAACTGGCTGAAAGAGTCGGAGACGATATCAAATCAAATAATTCTATTATAATTGTACTTGGCCCTCCTTGCACGACCGTTATTTCCTGTCCATACCTCATAAATTCTGCATTTTGATCGATGGGAAAGAGGGGGAAAAACATTACTTGGATTCAGTGAGAAAAAGAAGGGAAGATAGAAGTGGAGAGAATGAGAGAGAGAGAGAGAGAGAGATTAAGTTGATGAGAACAGATACTACACTTCAAAAGGCTGAGAAGCGTGTTATTCAGCTGTCACCTTCACTGAGTTATTAGGTTGGTGCAAAAATAATGACGTAATAATGTCGTTTTTTGACGTATTTTTTAACGTCAAAAAACGACATTATTACGTTATTATTTTTGCAACAACCTAATAGAATGCGAAACAAGGTCAATTATTTAATGCTGGGAACCCGAGCGTTCCACTCCATCCATTGGTCAAAATTTACCCAGCCCCCGCTTACGCGGGTTCTGGCACAAAGCTTGTCTTCGCTGGTCATTGTTGCTTGAAGCCAAAAGGCCGAGTTCCGATGGCGGCCGCGATAAAAGCAACATTTTCAAGACGCATATTATAGAAGGAAGTAAACCGAAAATTCAATTAACATAATTAAACCTGATGGATTATTTTTAAATTATTAGTAAGAGAAACGTCAGTAGAACGGGGATTTGGAAAGAAATTAAATAAATAAAGGAAGATAAAAGTGTTTTCGTCTCCTGCGGATACCTAAAAAATAATGGACTATTCCGTTTTGATCGAGTGGAAAGAGAGGATAAGATACTATTTGATTTCAGTGAGAAAATGAATGAATGAAAGGAAGAAAGGAAGATAGACGTGTTTAACGGCTGCTTCAGTGAAATGGAAAAAAGTTTCCGATCTTTTCATTTATATCCACTTCTGAAAAGAATGACCAGCATTCATATTTATGATTGTTATTGCAATATTTTGTTAAAGTTGTTAAGCTCAAATATTTAACGATGTGATAGGGGAATTTTTAAAGATATTTTCGTAGAACTCACCATGAGCTTATTCAATCATTAACTTAAGAGTTAATAATTAAAGTTCATCAGAAAATTTAAATAGGAAAACAGGGAAATTTTCACGCGTCTTTTTAGTACACTATTTGCATTGTTTTGACTCATCCTTGCCATATTTATCACAACGTTTGTACGCTTCGGCCTTCTTCAGGTGGTTGGAATGTCGAACTGAACCATTTATTTCGCTCGCTGGGGTAGACTGTTCTAGTTCCACGTATCATCTCTAATGGATGTCAATTATCAGTCATCTCCTGTTAATTCCCATCTCCAAGTTCTCCACTGCTTTAACCAGGTATTGAACTCACACTCTTTGGGTCCTGTCACTGGATTTAACTAACGCCTTTATCCACTGTGCCATGTGTCCTTTTTAGTAAAAATAAATTTGACTAGCATTTAGGCACTATTCACCCCAAGTGATGTTGATGGTCTCTTTCAAGAATGGGCAGTGTGTGCTGGAGTGGATTTTTAGGCGAGGGAGAAGTGTTTTTCTACAGGAGGATGCTGAGAATATTATGAACCGAATATGTGAGCAATGACGAAGTTCTAGAGACAATGGCAGTAAAAAGGACATTTATACTTGACATCAGAGAGAGACAGTTGAAATCTCTCGGGCACATAATAAGGAGAGAGGGCTTGGAAAATTTGATACTCACATGACAGATTGAACGTAAGAGAGGCAGTGGTAAGCAATGCATAACCTACCTAGCGAGCTTCATTGAATGGATGAGTTTATTTGAAACTTATGAAAACTTAAATATAAATTCTAATTGTGTTAAAAACGATTTTACTGGCTTATTTACAAAAAGCTAAATCCCAGAACAACATTAGAAAACATTATGTAGCCAGTAAAATATATTAAAAAAAATCCTTCTACATCTCAAGGGAGGATAATAGTTCCTTTCAAGAGAAAACAGTGAATGTGAGAGTGGATTTTTAAAGTGAGTGAAAAATTACATAGGATATACATAGAATACACCCACTTGATATCCTCTCAAGAGTTCATCAGCAGATTAAGATCTGAAATGGTTGTGGGTGGTTCGGTTGCAGTTTTTACCTACCTGTTGCTTTTATTTAAATTTTGCTTTTTTTTTGGCAACTTTTACTAAAGCCGTCGATCTACGGCAATGAGTAGACAGCGCTGATCAAAAATAAGTCTTGGTGGGTTTGGCTTTTTGCATTTATTTTATTAAATGTTCCTCCAATACAAGACCAAAAAACACTTAAGGTAGAGGGTTTTTAAAACAGATTGTCGTGTGGGCGTAGAAGAGGGCTGTAAGTGCAGATTATGAGGATATTTAGGATAAGTAACGGTTGATCCTAGATTTAAAAAAGTTTAAGATTGCAGTATTTGTGGTAACATTCTCTTGAGATCTGTTCAATAAAGTAACGGTTTTTGGAAAGAAGCTCTCCGAATGGAACTTCCCTTTTACTAATGGAATACGAAGGGAATGAGGATGGTTTGCTACTGTGTACCTGCCATGGCGAGTGTTACCTGTAAATGTCTCTACTGGTGGAACAAGAGAATGCCATAGAGATAGAGTAGCGACAGAGTTGTGACGTTGTGTCTGTGGGGAAAGGGGATGTATAGTGGAAAATAATTAATCGCCTAAATTGCCTTAGGGAAATCTGGTGACACGCGTCAGTTGCTTTTAAGGATTGGCCAACGAGAAACCAACGACATTATTGAAGAACAAATCTAACTTTTAAACCTACACCTCAACCCATGATCTTCATTGATGTCATATGTGTCTTTTAGGTTCGGAGTATTGCGAGCAAATAGCACAAATATTGCTGTGGGAATGGCTTAACGGTTATCAGCGCAGAAAATGGGAACGTAGTGCCGAGTTCGAATTCTAGTCTCGTCTATTGCGTTCATATTCGCACAAATGCATGACTCTACCACTTCTTTTTTTTTTTTAATAATTTCATTCCAATCAAGGCAATAAAGCCACTAAAATCCAAGGAGTTACTGAGTATGAAAGAATATGAGAAAAAGTCAAACATTATTAAGGGGAGAGAAGAACAAAACAGGAATTAAGGTGACAGAAGATAACAATTGACATTGTATTAAAATTTGTGAAGATCAATATTAAGTGGAAAGATAGAAGCCCAAAGAGCGAGAGTGTGAGAGAAGAAACTGTTAACATAGAACTTACGTTTACATCTAGCCATTTTAATTGTAAAATGAGGAGACCTTGCCGTCAATTTTAGTACTGCGCTTAAATTCGTAAAGTTGAGAAAACAAAATGGGGGAGGGAGCTCGTTAGAACAATTACCATAAAAATCTTTATAGAAAAGTCACAGGGAAGATACGTTACGGCGGTGGGAAAGTGACTGAAGCCGAGATGCCAGGTCGGGACCAATACTGTTGCAGATTCTTTTTATGTTATCAAGAACCTCTAACCTTTCTCAGTTATGGGCTAAATGGCAGTACAGACTGCGCTATAAAACATTAGGTGGCAGTCCGTAGAGAACTATAAAGAAAGCAACAGGCATTCCAATATCTTTCCCAATAAGACATGGCAAGTCACAGTAAATAAACAAAGTAATTCGAGGAGTATCATGATTGCCTAAATCATCAAAGGAATGATATTTAAGAAGTATTGGTAGCAAGAGTATTATATTCATTTTAATTTTTATTGTATAAACGATTATTAGTATTATTGTTATTAGTATTATTGTCTAGTGCTTGCTTTTATTTGAATCATAAAAACAAAAATAATAGTATTAAACAATTAATCTACGCTCTTTATGACCTTAAATAACAGTCCTTACTTGGTGTCTATCAATTAGCTTATAATGATTTATTAACGCTTTCACAGCTGCATTGTTATCACATTATTGCCTGGCTGTGCTGGTCTGATTTTGGGGAAAAAAACAGGAAATTTTAATTTACTGGAAATAAATAACCATAAAGACGATGACAGCGATTTCTCTTAGGCGACGCCATTTTCTTTTCGATCGGTTATTCTGCATTGCAGATCAAACTAAAACGAACCTCCTAACACACAATAAAAAAAACAAAACAAGAACATCAAAAACAGGTCTTATTGTACTCTACTATATATCAATTCTGGTTTGAAAATAGCACTAAACACTAGTAAGTTTAGGAAGTGACATTTCATATGAAATCATATTTTATGTTACTAGACGTCTATTCTGGTTTGGAAATAGCACTAAACACTAGTAAGTTTAGGAAGTGACATTTCATATGAAAACATATTTTCTGTTACTAGACGTCTATTCTGGTTTGGAAATAGCACTAAACACTAGTCACTTTAGGTACTGACATTTCATGATATTATGAAATCATATTTTATGTTACTATATGTCTATTCTGGTTCGGAAATAGCACTAAACACTAGTTAGTTTAGGAACTGACATTTCATATGAAAACTTATTTCATGTTACTATATGTCTATTTTGGTTTGGAAATAGCACTAAGTACTAAGTACTAGTTAATTTATACCACCAACACCAGGCAGGCTATGTAAATTTTTATGGCTTATTTTAAAAATATTTTTCTTAATAATTTCATCACAAGCAAGATGGAAATGCTGCCACTAGTACACAGAGGGTTACATGAAGTGAAAGTGAGAGAAAAGACTGGGTATAGGTGGGACTGTGGGAAGGATAAAAAATGAACAGAATTGAAGAAGATAGAAAATGGCGATTGACGGTGCATTTATTTTTTTTTGGAGATTGTATCTATCAGGGAAGGGGTTACACAGACGAGAAGTGTGAGAAAAGGAACTGGAGTAAAAGTGGTGGTTTAATTTAGCTATTTCAACAGTGAACGTGTGGGACATACATACCCATCTAAATTCATGTACTTGGGGCATTAGGAAAAAAGGTTGTCAGAGCAGTTGCCATGAAAATACTTGTAGAAAAGACAGAGGGAAGCCACGCCACAGCGGTGGGAAAGTGACTGAAGTCAAGATGCTTGGTCAGCATCGATTACATTAAATCTTTCTTTGGATTTTGTCAAGAACCTTGAGATGAACGACAGGAGATATAAGTAACTTGACACAATGGAAGTATTCATTTTGTTTTACATTAAAAGAATGGATTTCATTCATAACTTTTCTTTTTTACACACGTTCATATAAAGTGTTTCTTTTTTCTGCTTTTTTTTAAGCAATAAGAGTAAATACTCCCCTAATAAAATAATAATAAACATCCAGCAATATACTATTTTAAAATTTTCTTCATTGGATCCCTCTTTCAAATTCTCTCTTTGTTTCTCACTTTTCAGTCTTGCTGCCACAAACTTAATAAATAAAATGGGCATACTTCGCAAGAATTCGACTTTAAGAAGTTTGTAGCTGGAATATTTATTACTCTCATGTCCTTCCATATTTTTCTATCCCTTTTTCTTTTTTTTTTTCTCGCAACCCTGCTGCTTCATCTTAATATGGACGTCAGTCTCGTCTGCTTCTTACATAGTCTATTCCTAATGGCATCCACACTCTATCTCATCTTCCCTCACAACCCTAACCTGGCTACCATCAACAGACATTTGCCTCTGTTTTTTTTATAGCTTACGAGAAATTTATCTGTGCTTGAAGCATTGGATTACTACTTAGGCTCTCTCATGAAAGCAGAATAGGCGAATCGTATTTTTCGACTAGTGTTAATATCAACATTATAATTGTTATTAATATTTTATAAGTGTACCGGATGTTGGTGCAGGAATGAAACTCGGTGTTCTGAGTTCGAATTCCGGCCTAGTCTGTTGTTTTCCCTTTAGCACAAAAGCCCTTTAGACAGACATCAATCCGCCCCTTCTGTGTACAGCTATGTAGCAAATAGCAGGTTAGGCCGGTCTCTCTCGTGTTGTACCCAGGCTAGAAGAAGGAAAACGCCAAACCGTAGAGTAAGCAATGAGTAATCACTCCAGTATCATTCCCTAAAATGCGTGTCAATTCGCATAAAAAAAAAACTGCGGTGAGCCGTAATCGTGTACATTTTGAAATATAACGTTATAATAAAGTATATTAGCATAGTACCCGTAAAAAAATGATGGAATTATTCATGAATAGTTCAGCGATTCTATTGATGAGTAGCTTATTTCCGAATCCTGCTGAGGATCAAATTGTCGCTCCCCTGAATTTATGCAAGGAAACTTTGTTGTATGTGTACCCCTTTACCGCCAGTTGATGGTTCTATTTTTACGGATGTTGTCACTTACTTAACTGCACTAAAGGCGGGATATTGATGGAAACAAACTCCAGATTTTCTGTAGTCATGGGGAGTGGACAATTTTTGCCCTTGGTCCAAATATATGTGTATAGTCACCCCCACATTAAAGCGACCTGGTGTCATATTCTACTTCCGCAGATACGGAGATAAATACATAATCGCTGTATAATATATGTTCTCTTCTGTCTTGTTTCTACTTCTAGTTGACGGGAAAGTAATAAAGAAACAGAGTTCAGGGTATTCGAAACTTTCCCCAGCATTTCCTACACTGTTTTAAGAAGGGGAGCGTCGAAAAGTCTGCAAAATAATAATTCCAGGTATTGGTCAACTTATGTCCGTGGGCTATTTTTGTAATCGACGTGAAATCCCATGTACAATTGACCATAAGTTGCATCAAATCTGTGTGTGTAAGATGTAGGAAATCAAAAAGCAACTGAGTGTCATATCCTTGTGAAAAGTCCTTTAAGATTTCATGGGATTAAGTTTATGTTTACGCTGATGCAACTGCACATGCCCACGAACGAGAGACGCTGGGAAGTTTAAATTTAATTTTTAATCACATTGTAGGTTGTTATTTAATAACAAAATGATGGAAGCACAAACAAAGAAAAAGAATCTAAATCAAATAGGCTAGATTATATGACCCAAAAACATATCAAAAATAAAAATCATCATTAAATTTAAAATTCCCAGCCTTTCTCGTTCGTTCCTAAATGATGAAACACGTCACGCGAAAACTTTTCCAGTTTGTCATACTTCTTTGCTCTAAAATTGTTATATATATATATATATATATATATATATATATAATATTATATATCATATATATATATATATATATATATATATATATATATATATTGATGCATGTTTCATTCAATAATATAGAGAAGTTCTGTCTATTAATTTTATGTAAATTCTTTTCATATCGTCTGATAAGCTTAATAACATTATCATTAAAAGATGAAAGGAAATCCCCATATTGATACATGTTTTTTAATCCTATCTAAGCTTTCGGCTTACATAAATCATTATCAAAGATGACAAATACATTACAATATATTACCCAATACACGGAGAAAACAATAATGATAGTCTGTTTTTGTTTGCATGGAAGATTTCCAAGCAACGACACACTCGTGCATACGAGACGCTGGAAGCGAAAATCGCACCGCAGCTCATGACATCACACATGACCACGCGAGAGTGAAAACGAGAAGTATTAAGTATGGGAAGGCGTTGGTATAAACCAATGGCTTCTGTTATCAATTATAGGCATTTAAGAATATTTGTGAAGATTTCATAGTTTATTTTGTTCAGCTTAGATTTCAACTGTTTTATGTATATAGCTTCAAGAATTTTTAGTTTTTGTTTATTATTTTCATGTTTAAGTATAGTTGCGTTTTCAACGAGGATTTTCCGGTATATATATATATATATATATATATATATATATATATATATATGTATACGCGCACACACAAATGTAATGAGAACGAAAATGACCATGAATTCAAAAGAGGGATCAATACCGATAGTAGAGCAATAATTATTTATTTTAATTTTTTTCATAAAGACAAAAACAAATTGCTCACTACAAATATGCAACTTCGTTTCAGTGCATGTACACTCACCAGTCGAAGTACAATTAAATGCACTGAAACGAAGTTGCATCTTTGTGGTGAGAAAATTGTTTTTGTCTATATGAAAAAATTATAATATATATATATACATATATATATATATGTACACACATATATATATATATATATATATATATATATATATATATCTGAGTAAAGCCCACAGACCTTATAACCACCCCACTCTTTTCTTTTTGCGTAAAAAGAGGCTGTATATTGCTTCTAAATCTGAATAAATCGTTCACACGCCAGTAATTTACAATCACCTGATGAGATGCGTTGATACGCATCGGAACACGACTGCAATTGTGTAACGATTTTGACATGTTTCTCGATGTAATATACTAAAATAAAGAACACTGTTCTACTTGTTTTAAATAGCCCTCTTTTAAATAAAATGATAAGAACATTGGAATTGTACTCTGTTCTTCGATCTCATCTTACCTGGATATATATATATATATATATATATATATATATATATATATATATATATATTATCTTCCCACCCTTCCCTTAGCTTCTTATAAAATTGAACAAGCACGTCACTGATGTGTCTTTTCCGCCTTACCTCGCAATCAAAAGTGAATAGTTCATTATTGACAAGACATAGCGTACGCTTTAAGTAACTAAGGAACGCAGGAACAACAACAACAACAATAATAATAATAATAATAATAACCCACTAAATATAAAACACGACACGACAGAGTGGGTCAATATCTGCACTGGAAAATCTGCAACGCTTACGGAAAAGAAACTGCAAGAAATTGGTATGAACCCCACCCAGACCCGGTTACGTAGATAGGATCTGTGGTAATGTTATGGGACTTCAAAGTAGACAAAGACGTAACAATCAAAGCTAATCACCCAGACATCGTGATTAAAGACCACAAAGATAAAATGTATCTCCTTATTGACATGCAGACTTCAATGTATCTTTGAAGATCTTCCAAAAGAAAAAAAAAACCTATCAAAATACAAGGACCTTGAAATCGAAATATCAAAATTGTGGCACATGAGGACATTAACAATTCCATTTGTAGTTGGAGCCCTCGGATTGACTGGAAAAGATTCCAATAGACTCATCGAAGGAATCCCTGGAAGCCCATGCCTTAAAGAAATACAAAAAATTGTACTCACAAGTACAGCCCACCCGTTACGAAGGGCTTTATTTATGTAAAATGTGTGCGTTTTTTCTTTTTCAAAACTGCTCAGTGGAAAATTTCATGATGCCGTCTCTGACCTAAGATCTCTGGTCGGCACCCAGAAAGAAATGAATACACTCCAGAAACTAATGGAAATAAAACAACAACAACAACAACAATAATAATAATAATATGAACACCACCCAGACCTGGTTAGAGACAAAATGACCTGTAACAATTTTATGGAAATTTAAAATACACACAGAGAGAACAATCAAAACTATTCGCCCAGACATCGTGATCAAAGACAAAAAAAAAAACAACAAAAAAAACCAAAAAAAAAACCCATAGAATGTGCTTTCTTATTGACATGGAAGTCCCTGCAGATTTTAATGTCTCTTTGAAGATCTTCAAAAAAACTATCAAAATAAGAAGATCTTGAAGTAGAAATTTAAAAAAAAATGAGGCACATCAAGACATCGGTAATTTCAGTTGTGGTTGGGGCCCTGTGTTGGATTGGAAAATGGCTCTGATAGACTCCTTGAAGGGATCCCTGGCAGTCCATGCCTTAAAGAAATGCAACAAATGTTCTCGCAACCAGAGCTCACCACCTCCGAAGATATATAAAATATGTTTGGTTTTAAGTTGTTTTATTTTATTTTATTTTAACAGATATGTTCAGTGAAAAATGTCAGGATGCCATTTCTGACCTTAGGTCACTGGTTAGGACCCAGAAGGAAATGTATATACAACAGAATTCAAAGCAAATAATAATAATATAAACTAATAGACCAGATCCTCAAAAAACGTAATTGCTATCTTATTGAAATGATCATACAGTCCAATAAAACATATCAGCGAAAGAATTTGATAAATATCTAAATATGAGGACCTGAAGATGGAAATTACAAGTATGTGGTATTCATTATTCCAGTAGTTATAGGAACACTAGGAATGATTAGAAAATACTGATACACGTATCAAGTAAGTCCCAGAGAATCCATCTTTATCTGAAATAAAAAAAAAAAAATGTGTTCAGGAGTACTGCGACTTACTAAGAACAATTCTTTGAAGAATATCCTAAGGAAAACCTTCATCTAAAATACGTCTTTGTGAATAATTGTATCAAACAGTAAATAAAATGTGTACTGTTCACACTAAGAAAAACTCTTTCAAGAACTTCATGAGAAAAACCGACATCTATTTTTTGTCTCAGTTAAAAAGACTTGGTTATTGAGTGGATGAAACAGCAAAATAAATATATGATATTATCGATATAATTCCGGTAATCCAGTCAGGGTTTTACCAAAAAACTTTATTCAAATTTGCTATTTATGTTTCTATCAAGTTAGAATATATAGTAGATGAATAATGGAATATTATATAAGGGGAACAAAAAAGATCAGTTGAGTTGATACTGCATGATAATACATATGTGGTTTAAAATCTAAAAATCAATGTGCTAAACCTGATAGATTTGAATATCAGATAATAATAATAATTATAATAATAATAATAATAATAATTAAAATGAAAAAAGAAATAGTGCGTAACTATAGAAGGGTACGACTGGTATTAAAAAGGGAATTGAATTCTCAGAACAGAATTATGGCCATTAATAAAAATCCCAGTGGTCCAATTAGTTTCAAATTTGCTGGATTTGACATCAGACAAATTTCTAAAACAAGAAAGCTTCTTTCTAGTATAAGAATCATATGATGTAGATGAACCCTAATAAAGAATGGAGGTCTTATTATTATACAACTATTGGGAACAAAAAATGACTGGATGATAAAATTAGTGAAACAACATGAAAACAGAAAGAAAAATATTCAATAATGTAAATACAAACAACATTTACATATGTGCCAAGAACCAACTATTGCAGCAAAAGAAATCAAGGATAAAGCCCTTGAACAGATGAAACAATGGCAAGACAAACCTCTGCATGGCTAATCAATGTTGATAAAAATAATGGTTACGACCTGATTGTAGATTTGAAGGCTTTATTCTTCAAGAGTCTTTTCACTAGGGAATTTTAATCATACATAATAATGGAAAAATAATGACAAATAATCTAATCAATACTTGCCCCAAATGAATATAAAATAATAATGAACACTGGACAATGTCAAACACTTTGGAAAAAATGTAAGCAAACACTGGTATGAACATCGGCCAACGGTTCAACATTCTATGGGATTTACCATCCACACAGACAGAAAAATTGCAAATAGGCGGACATTATTTCAAAAACCAGAAAGTGCCCTAATTGATAACTTGTCCAGCGGATTGTAACATAGGAAGGAATTTGAAAACTATCAAAATACAAAGTAGAAATTGAAATAGAAAAAATTGAATAATACCAGTGGTAATAGGTGCACTTGGAATTATAAAAATGGAACAAAACAACACATTGAAAGAATCCCTGGAAACCCCAGCTTAAAGAGACATACAGAAAATTGTCTTAAATACAGCACACACAAAGGAGAACTTTGTTCTAGCAACTTCATCGGAGATAAAAAAAAAAAAAAAAAAAAAACAAATAATAACCCACCACACTTTACGAAGTGGGTTAATGATGATGATAATAATAATAATAATAATTTTTTCAGAAATCTCAAAAGTGGCACATGGAACATCAACAATTCCTGTTGTAGTTGGTGCCCTATTTCAGTAGACTAATTGAATGGATTCCTGGAAGCCCATGCTTTAAAAAATACAAAAGATTGCAAGGGACACTTTACGAAGGGGAATTATTTTTTCAGTGTACATGGCATGATGATTTGAACCTTAGGTCTCTGGGCGGGACCCGGAAAGAAATGTGTACATGCCAGAAATGAAAGGAAATAAAAACAATAATAATAATAATAATAATAATAATAATAATAATAATAATAATAAAAAGCGATTTAAAAAAGGAAAAAGGAAGAAAAAAGTGTTTGACAATGTTAAACAATATTCCGAATGTCTCTCTTCATTTTATATTTTAAAATTTTTCAAGTAATAAATCTTATAAGTTTTGGCAGATTTATATATTTTATACTCGAAATTTAAAAAAAAATATAATTTGAAGAAGATAGAGATTCTGTTGAAATATTGTTTAACATTCTCAAACACTCTTTTTCTTTTCTTTTTCCTTAAATCGTATTCTTCTCTTAACTGCTGAAAAATATTGGGAGAGTTACATCAATAATAATAATAATGAAAATAATGATAATCATAACGATAATAATAATATGTTTATTGTAGGCATTTTCGAATTTACATAATTTTGTGCAAATGTCTGTATGTACAAAAATAAATATAGTCATAAATACTGTGTATCATTTTTTTTCCCTGCGTCGGGGTGTGGCATCATTAACATATATTTTTATAACTATTTATTTATTTATTCATCATCATCATCATCATCATCATCATCATCATCATCTCGTCTCTCTCTCTCTCTCTCTATATATATATATATATATATATATATATATATATGTGTGTGTGTGTGTGTGTGTGTATGTGCGTGTGTGTATTTAGGAAGCAAATTCTCTTTTAGGCATGTCTGATTGAATAAATTAAAACATTATGTCTACTTATTTTTTTATCATAATCCTTTCATGTTGACGAATATTTTTCCGTATATTACAACTGAATGAGGCAAGAAAAGCACTGTAACAATGAAAATCACTTTTATTTCCCAAGTACTTTATGATAATCGTCAATATGAAAGGATTATAATAAAAATAAGCAGACATAATGTTTGTAATTTATTCAAATATATATATATATATATATATATATATATATATATATATATATATATATATATATATATATATATATATATATATATATATATGAACATTGAAGTCAACACTTGATTGCGTCCAGTATGAAAGAACCTGTCGCCTCTGAGTGTTGACGTCACTGTTCACTTTTATATTTATATTTACATACGCTCTATCTCTGATATTGAGCACTTTATCCCATCAATATAGCACACCGTAAAACTATATTTCTTCATATATATATATATATATATATATATATATATATATATATGCATACATACTAAGACAGAGCAAAATAAGGAGAAGGAGAATTATCCTACTCCAATCTATTAAATAAGTGGTCCCATAGGCGTACGAGGCGTGTGAGTGTCGGGGAGACGGTAGTCTCCCTCCCTTCACAAAGTAAATGAATATTCAGGTTAATAGCTTAGTTATTTTCAGGACAACCTAGAAAATTTTTAGGGCAAATTCCTTCCCTCCCGGAGATCCCGCTATCTTTGAAATCACCTTTAGAAATTTCGTTTTTTAATCAGAGCTAGATCATCAATCGCTGACAACGATAGGGAATCCGGAGGGCGCATATTTTTCTAACAAGATTTCTCCATTATTCAGACCGGTAGATGGAAATAAATAAACATATAAATAAATTATAAATTAATAAATAAATAAATGCCATCTACTCAAATATGGGTATCCATTAAAAATAAAGTTTAAGCAATAAACTAATATGTATATATGGTGGACATTCCCGTCGTATTCGACGTATGGGGGTCAAGCAACTCAGTTCCTACGAACCGACACCCCAGACACCAGCATATATGATTTGATTATAGTGGTGAAGGCTTTGTGCAGAACCAACCACACTTTTTCAAGGGCCGAATAAGGAGACCTGGTGCACAATGTGCCACAAGGTCCCCAATCAACCCTCCGCAGGTTTTGAATTCAGAGTTTTCCCTATCATAGACCAGTTGCCATCCAAGGTTATAGAACCCAGTCTGTCTTGCTATTTACCCATACCTGGCGTGAGGAGAAGAAGAGGATTAATACCTTTTCCAAGGGTATTAGCACGTAAGTGAATGTAATGGATTCGACTGAAAAAACAAAAAAATGAGAGACGAGTTCGAATTCCATATATATATATATATATATGTGTGTGTGTGTGTGTATATATATATATATATATATATATATATATATATATATATATATATATATATATATATATATATATATATGAAAAGTGTATATCTATATATATATTTATTTATATATTATACGCGCGGTACTTATTAGAAAGCGCTCCATATCAGAGATAGAGCTAACATATTTGTTTGGATTGATATGAGTTTGTGACCCTGGGTTTCACAATATCTGACGATCGCAAAAGCGTGAAACCCAGGGTCACAAACTCATCAATCAACCAAATATATATATATATATATATATATATATATATATATATATATATATATATATATATCCATTATTGTAGGATATCACATGGGAAATCGCTGCACAAATGCAGTCGTGTTTCGATGCGTATACAAATCATCTCATCAGGGGATTGATTGTAAATTACTAGCGAGTGAAAGATTTCTTTTAAATGAAATGTTACGAACGTCGGAATTGTACTCTATTCGTTCTCATCTTACCTGGATATATATATATATATATATATATATATATATATATATATAAAGTATATAATTCTAAACGCTGTTTTAGTGGATACTCATGTTTGTGTAGACGCCCTGGTTTTTTTTTTACCAGTGTGAATTACGTAAGCGTCCTGTGCGAGACTCAGTCACAAAAATATGCTCTCCAGTATTTTCTTCATTAAGTTTCTCACATGCGCAGTTCACACTGGTAAAAAAGAGGAGTAAAGCGGGGCGTCTACTACACGTAACCATAACAAGAACGTTTAGAATAATAAAAATAATAGCGAATTAAAAATTAAGTTCATTTATTCTTTACAAATATTTTCGTAAATGTTGTCATCCACTACGAGGGATTCGGATTTTTCCACGCGTTGGTCGGTATCTATAATGATAACACAGATTAGATTTATCGGATACCGTTATAAATAATTTGTTGTTAGATAGATTCTTTAATGCGTTTTATATATTCTGAGTAAGGTTGATACTTTTCTGTAACTTTGTTAAGTTTGACGGCTATATATATATATATATATATATATATATATATATATATATATATATATATAATAAAGTTTTGAGATATGCTATATTTATGGGTTAAAGTGTTCAGTATCGGAAATAGAGCATAAGAATATAAAATATTTAAATGACCTGAAGATTGCGTTCAAGCAGGAAACAGACTGTCGCCTGGTGTTGACACCTCAATATATATATATATATATATATATATATATATATATATATATATATATTCATGAATTA
>CAHIKZ030002379.1:772500-780000 GCA_903632075.3 Acanthosepion pharaonis
ACAAAATGATATTTCATCATTAAATCTGATGTAATACAACATAAATAAATAAATAACATTGTTACAGCTAAGTGAAAGGTGTAAATCCATCCCTTCCCTGAGTGGCAAACATGTAATATGCAGCTAAGGAAATGATCGTTCATATTGTCTGGATCATCCCAACTACGATCGACTCCTACATATTTTAGAAGCATACACGCGTTTGAGTTGATATTCCTGCTTTTGTTTTTTAACAAGTGCAATTGACATCTACCGATCTGGGCAGACGAAAGTCTTTATCAAGACTTTCATCTGCCCAGACTTTTCCACAAGCACTGTTTCCTTATAATCTATATATTGACCAGTTTAGTTCTAATGGCACAGATTATTCACAACATTTTTGCAATCAGGATGAAAAGGCAAAAAGCGACGAAACTCGTGGAAATACTTTGTGAGTTTTTTTTAAAGTGCTTTTATTTCATATCATATCGCACTGTAGGGAGGGTAGATCAAAATGATCTAGCCTCCCCACTGTGCGAGTTTTGCTGCTTGTCAAATTGTACTCCTCCGGTGATTTTTTTAAAGCATTCAACCCCAAGCAAGGCGGGAAGTCATTAGCACGAAAGGGGCTACAGAGAGTTGGAGTGAGAGCAAATAGGAGTGATAGAAAAAAAGATGAAGAGAAGGTTAGGGGATAGATCAGGGCATCTGGAGACGTCGATTGACATTACATTTGAATAGTTGGAGATTATAGCTATCAGGGAAACAGGAATTGGGGAGGGAGTTCCACAGGCGAGAAGTGCAAGACATGAAGCTATTGGAGTAGAAGAGACGGCTACAATTAACAGTTTCGACAGTGAAAGGGCGTGAGCGAGATGCCAGCCTAGTTGAACGCTTAAATTCATGAAGTCTGGGAACCATCGAAAGCAGCTCATCGGAGCAATTACCGTGAAAGTAATTGTAAAAAAGACAGAAGGAGGCGACGGCACGTCTGTGAGAGAGCGACTGCAGACGAGATGCCAGATCAGGGTCAATTACATTGCATATCCGTCTCTGGACCTTGAGATAAACATAAGGGACACCAGACCATATATGGCAGCAATACTCCATGCAAGGGCGAATGGTTGATTTGTAGATTTGAAGGATCGACTCTGGCGAGAAAAATTTCCTGGCGCGGCACAGGGCGCCAACTTTCCTTGTAGTGGACGAAGCTATTGACTCAATGTATTTGTTCCATATCAGGTTGGCAGTCAATGTGAGACCGAGCAGTCGCAAAGAGGTGCTCTCGTAGAGATGAGCATCAGATATTCTAAGGGGGGTGAAGGGATGGTTCTTTGTGGTGAGTAATAGAGAGCAGTTTTGTTTTTGAGGCATTAAAGTTATCCAGACAATTCCTGCTCCAGTCCACAACCGATTGGAGGTCCTTTTCGAGACGAACGGCCAGGTTAGTTTATCAACGACACTAGATCTGTTTTTGAGACAGGAGTAAATTGTAGTGTCGTCCGCGTAGATGCCAACTTGGGAATCTATGACGTCAGGAAGATCGTTGATGAAGATAAGTAAGAGAGCCTTGGGGAACATCTGCGTTCGTGGGATAGGAGCTGGTGGAGAATCCGTTGAGAATGACCTTCAATGTACGGTTTGATAAGGATGATTGTATTAAGTCAAACAATTGACCTGAAATTCCATAACCCTGTAGCTTGCAAAGAAAGCTGGCATGCCAAACGCTATCAAACGCTATGGAGATATCTAGAGCCACGGCACGAGCTTCTCCGTTATTATGAAGAGCTTGGTAAACAATTTCAGTTATGGCCGTAAGCACATCATTGATAAAATACAAAGAAAAATCTGCAATGTTGTTGGTACTAAACTGGCATCTCGGCTTCAGTGACTATCCCTTCTCCGTGACGTAGCTTCCCTGTGCTTTTCTATAAATACTTTCATCATAATTGTTCTGATGAGCTTTGGTACCTAGACTTTATGAATTTAAGTGCAGTACTAGATTGGCGGCAAGGTCTCATCATTTTACAGTTGAAATGAATAGAGTTAAAACGTAAGTTCTATATTAACAGTTTCTTCCGTCGCATTTCTTGCAGTTTCTTGCTTTTCAGTCAAATATGTTCTTCAAAAATTGATATACAGTGTTAATCGTTATCTTTTGTTTTCTTAATCCATGTTTTTTTTATTGCCCTCTCTCCTTAGTAGTGTCTTTTTCTCATATTCTCTCACGCTCAGTAAATCCATTGTGCGTTAGTGACTTTGTAAAAATACAGCAAATCGTTAAACGTAACTCAGCTTTACATATGAACTCTGCATGAATAAAGCGAAACTCCTTTTCTCCATGTTCTTTTTTCATTATTTCAGTGATGAGACATTTATTACTTCAACATGTCCACATCCATCTGGTACTAACGCCTACCCCCTTAAATACCAAAGTCAATGTCCTTAACGATACAAGAAAGCAAACATAAAAGTATATTAACTATGCTAAATTAATCTCCTCCTTTGATTAATCTAAATTAATCTACCTCACTCTTTCATAATCTATCTATCTATCTATCTATCTATCTATCTCACAATATATCTCTCTACCTCCCTCTTTCATAATATATTGATATATCTATTGCTTTCATAATCTATCTACCTCTCTCTCATAATATATCTGTCTACTTTTCTCTTTCATAATATATTTATTTATCTCTTTCATAATCTATCGCTTTCATAATCTATCACAATATCTCTGTCTCTCTCTCTTTATATATATATATATATATATATATATGTGTGTGTGTGTGTGTGTGTGTGTGTGTGTGTGTGTGTGTGTGTGTGTGTGTGTGTGTGTACAGCAGATCTTTAAAAGTAATTCCGGACAATGTTTTGCATACGAATTGTAAATAAATCAAGGATAATCCTTTTCTCGATGTTCTTTTTAATTTCATTGATCACACCTTTCTTACTTCAACATACCCACATCCATTTGGTACTAATGCCTACCTCCTTAAATACCAAAGTCAATGCCTTTACCGATACCAGACATAACTATGCCAAATTAATCTCCTCTGAAGTATTTTTCTATTAACAATTATCGAATATTAAACAAACACTTACTAATAATGGCTTTCTTAATCACATCGTTGATGAATAAATTTAAATAGTTTTACAGACAATCCGTAAAATCGTGAGTTAAATCAAAACGTATATGCTATTAATTTTTTACCATAAATTGTTGCACTCCAATTACACAAAAGATGAAAAGGCAATGCAAATTGTAATCCGTAGATATGTATGTGCTACCATCAGTAATACCGCGTAAACCTTATCATATAGTACAAAAAGTGCATGACTTAATACTTAAATAACACTTCCTCCACAAATCACATTTTTCTAACGACCAACATGACATATATATTGTTTTCTTCTCCTTTAGAAGATTGTGTTTCACATGGAAAAAATAAACATTGTTCATATCATTTCATAGGCAGAATATATTGGAACAGAAAGGTAGGAACAAAAGTTCTTAGCGTTTTGTAAGTGAATTTCAAAGACCATTATATATTTCTATATTGATGTATTCAATCCCATATATGCCATTTTGTTCCAAAATCTTCCGCCATCTTTCAGACAGTTTCAGGATTCCATCTTCCCAGAATTTAACATCTTTCAGGCAGATGAAGTGGTGTAAGTGGTTTTTAGTGGTTTCCAGCGGATTGAACTTCTTCCTATTAAGAGAATTTTGTATAGACCGAAATAACTAGTAATACTAAGGTGTATGGTCAGGTGACTAAGCCGGATGTAGTAAGACATTCTAGCCGAGCTTTAACAATTTCTGTCGGATCTGCAAACAGACGTTACATTTTAGAATTGTCCTGATGAAAGTCGAAACCCTTCTAACTGGCCAATTCCAGACGCTTGTCATTTGCTGCTCTAAACGGCACCAACTGGGAACGGTACATCTTTTGAATTTAACGTTTGATATTGTGGAAGGAGATCATAATCCACAATGCCACTCCCAATCCAACCAGATCAAGGCGATCTTTATACCAGGCCTTTACACCGTGTTTATAACAGTGAGTGACTGGGGGCCCACAGTTAATAGGAACACGTGAATTTTCGTTGCTGGAATTGGATGGATTAAGAAATTTTTACCTTTTACCTTTGGATTAACTTTAGCTTATTATTTAAGATATTGAAGTAAGTATAATATTCATTTATTTTATTTGAACTTGCATATTGTATGTTTAAACAAACTTTTTTCAGTGCGAAATTCACAAGTGTCATTAAGAATTCGTAAAGTTAATTTAAATGTAATATTTTCTCTATGCTATTTTTCTTCAACAATAAATATATTAAGTATAAAATTAAATTTTTATGAATGATTTATGTTTTTCTTTAACAGAACAAACGTATATATTTTTTTTAAAATTGTTGAAATTTTTCTGTCCTTCATAAATAAATAGAAGACATTATTAAAAATGAAACGTTTTTCACTGCGAAATTTATTTAAAATGACACTTATTAAATAATTTATCACGTAGTTAATATAAAAAATTAAATTCAATAATTTTATAATTATTTTGCAAATATTCTTAAAAATATACCACAAAAATGTAAAAGAGAAGAAATAATCCATTGTCTTTTGTTAATATCGTCTCTTTTTTTTTCATTTTTGCAATTATTTTAAACAGAAAAATTCACAAAAAAATGCCATTATTAAGAATGTTGTCACAGAAAGTTAATTTAATTCTTTTACTTATATTATTATTCATTATAATAACGAATATCTTGATTATAAAATTAATTTTTTAAGGAATAATTTGTGTTTTCTTTATAACACCTGAAGTATGTTGATACCGTCATTGTAAGAAAACAAAAAATGAATGCAACTTTTTGCGTAGCTATTTTTCCAAAATTACTATACAGAAATTTTCGTATTTGAAAAAAAATTGAATAAAAATTTGATTTAATATTTTTCTATATTATTCTTCATAAGAAACATATTGATTTAAAAAAAAATAATTATTTACGGGTATTTAAAATAAATTGTGTTGAATTTTACCAGTGTTGTTAAAAATGTAAAACAAAATTAACCAGTTTAATATTTTTAAAAATATACTGTAAAAATATTAAACTGGTTAATTTTGTTAAGATAATCGTATTTTATGGGGGAGGAGGTAATCGATCCGCACCCCCCTCCCCCCATAAAATGCGATTCTCCAAAGATTTTAATGAACTAAAGTTCAGTTTGCTGCGTAACTTCAACATAAAATGGAGCCAAGCCAGTGAAACAATTTGGAAATCCTTGAGAACCACGTAATTCCTTAAAGACAACGGAATGTTCCATAAAATGGTAAATTCCCACATTCATGCAAATTTTAATTATTAATTGTAGATCCCAAACTATCCTGGCTTTAATGTTCATACACTTTTTAGAAATAATAGTTTAGTTAATATTTTTTAATATCAGTACCCCAAAATCTTTTTCAAGATGTTCAAAAAGTGGTTTGTAACAGGTTGTTGTGGTAACTCTGATTAACAAAATAAGGTTTGTGTAATTTGCCTTCCCCAAGATCAAAACGAGTGAGAAAGATGGTTAAAGACAATACCTCGGGACAACGCCAATGTTTTTTGTGAAAAGCATTTTTCATCTGATTATGAAACAGTGGTTATTACAAGAAAAGGGCGACCTAGAAATCCACCATCAATATTTAACCATTTGTCATAAGTGTAGTACCTAGTCCTCAAGATAAACCATCAAATAAAAAGTCTGTTTCTGTGCAAAATGATGAGTTGGCACAGTTTCTAGAAAAGGACAAGTCCTCACTTTTTAAAAATTGTATCAGTGTTATATTCCGTGCTAAGGGAATAAATACTTAACACCAGGTAGATAATAGAAGAAATGTTTAGTGTACACAACCAATACAATATGAAATACAATACAGTTATACACAACAGGTCAATCTAGTAATGAGTGCCACTAATTGGAAGGTCGGACGTGCTTGCGTCGTCTCTCTCTCACTCATCCCACGTCTTCCCTGTCTCTCGTAGACAGTCGACTTTATAGGTTCTTACTACCTATAGTGTAATCATTCATGGGGGTGACTGGTTATTCCATTACATTAATCGGAATATTTATCAACAGGATTTTGTCTCAGCAATTATACATGATATAAATCAAATAATCAGCTGTTCAGCCAATCTGTTGATTTTTTATCAAGTATTCCATTGTTTTTAATTAAAATTTTTGATAACTTGAGATTTGTTTGTTACCATATATACGACATTTTTTCTTGTCAAATATCAATGTTTCAGCACTGGTCACAAATCAGTGAAGCAATTCATTATCTTAGTATCTTATCATTTTTAAATTACTAAGAAAAAATATAAAGTGTTTATTAATGTTATGTCACCGTAAAGGATTGGGATAAAACATTATGATGCTGTTATTTTTATTAGGGCATTTGAATATTTTGTTATTTTGGTTATTAATCTAATCTCTAATTTTATATCTAATTTAAAATCATCCTGAAATCTGTTATAGATTTCAGGATGATTTTAAATTAGAGAACATTACCAGCTTTGATATCAGAAGTTTCAAAATTAGATGACTTTAATTTTCTTGGTGATATCTTAGTGAAATCTCTAAAAATCAGAAAAAAGTGTATTCCTTTTAGTTGATAAAGTCTATGCTAAGGTTGCTCTACAATATCATGGAGGAAATTTATTTGATGTGGCTGAAAATGTTGAAGGATTAACAAAAGCAGTATTAGGCAACATGATAACATCTTTAAATGGTGGACAAAATTTTTTACTTAAATTTCAAAGTTAGAGGCAACATTTTATATAAAAAATTTTAATATATTGTTGATGCAATCAAACGATCAAGTAATTGCAATTGTATGTGACAATAACAAGAACAATCAATCTTTTTTGCTAAAAATTTGACATTGTTTTTTAATAAGACTCGGATAACTAAAAATGGCTTTTTTCATTAAGCCCACCGTTTTAAAAATATTACTTAACCTACTTTTGAACTACTGTTTTATTCTGAATGTAAAAAGATGACAGCAAAATGGGAAATTGTAAAAGGTATTTTTGAGTATGAAAAAACTCAATTTGTTAAGCAGTCACAACTAACTGATGCATCAGTTTACCAAAAGACCTATTGAGCGACAAAATGTTTCTCATTGTCTGAATTTTTTTTGTGATCAAACTGTAGCTGTCATTAAAACGCATCCATTATTAAATGGGGAGGTTTCTGCAGAAACAGTTAATTTCATAGAAAAAATTTTAAAATTTTGGAAAATTGTCTGTGTCAGAAAAATATATGATGACACGAAGAAAAATGATCCACTGAAAAAGATATCAGATTTAGATACTTAAAAATGCAAAGACTTGTAATTGCGACGGTTATAATGCAATGATGATGGTTTCGCTGCTTAAAGACTAGACAATTTCAATGTATCTATTTTGAATCTGATCACTAATATCTTTAGATTGTCTAGTCCGGGGAAAAGAAAAGAT
>CAHIKZ030002379.1:792500-805000 GCA_903632075.3 Acanthosepion pharaonis
GGGGTGCCTTGAAACTGCTCCTCGTTCAGATATATCCGGAGCGCTTTCGTCACTATGACATCTCATATACTCCCCTGCGCGCTGCTGTTTCGTTTTCTGCTGGTAACCCAATACTCCATCGCCTCTATCGTTATTTACGTGAGGGTGATGGAGAATATCTTCGTTCTTGCCAGGGTAAGTTGTACCTGCGTAGACCCTATCAGAGACAAAGCTCGTGTCGCTATCATCTTTCTTACTGAAGTCAGTTATTCCTGGCTGTTGGTAGTATTGCTCAGCCGGTCGGCCATCTCTGGCCTCATAATCTTGTGAGTTATTATAGTTAAAAGCTCGATTATTTTTATTTACATTCGGAGCAATATTAGTGTTTAGGGGTGCGTCAGCACTTGTGTTGTAGTAGTTGGGGCGAATTCCATCACCACTGCTGATACCGTGGTTGTAAGGCGTAGTAAATTGTTGGACGGGATAGTTGGCACCTCTCCACTGAGTGCTTGAAGGAGCGGGGTCTGCAGTGGGAGAGTAAGGCGGCGGAGGTGTGTTGTATCCTGGGGGTGGGGTAGAGTAGCCAGGACTGTAGGGCGATGCCGAGCGGAAGGCCCCATATTCTGAGGAACCTCCTCCCGCCCCGGCCGCCGCCATCGCCGCCGATGTAGTATGCAAAACCGGAAGTGGGATAACACGTGGCCCAGTGCCCGGGGTCGGAGACGGCGAAGGGGATGGACGGTACACACTGCGCATAGACGAAGAGACAGGTGAGGAGCAAGAGGAAGGGGATGGACTGTAACAGCTCCCTCCACTATCCCAACTCCTCTCACTGCTCCCGCCATCGTCAATAACACCCCCACCGTACATTCCACTAGAACCAAAAATTACCGGACTAGTTCGACCCGAAGGGAAACCTGATATTGATCTGAAGCCACTCGAGGATGACCGCATTAACCGATTGTTACCCTGCGGGGATATAACCATGAAAGCAGGGGCTGGGGACGGTGACCGCCCGCTTGGTTGATTTGATTGTTGGGTTGTGCGCTGACCCCTACGTACCTGAACTTCAACAACAATCGGCTTTCGGATCTTTCCGTCGGAGGAAGACGATGAAGTGGACGATGACGAACACTGGCGGGAGTATTCCCCGACAGACCTTCCATAGTTCCCTGCACCGTACTCAGCACCACCATCTTGAATACGCGTTGTCCTCACGGTTACGTTCGATCCCTGATATGAGTGGGCTGCGTAATGTTGACCATCGGTGGATACCTCAGCTCCGGAGGTTGTGGCGTAAGTAGACATCGTAGATGGATCCTCTTCGCTTAACCTTGTCGACGAAGGTTGCCTCATGTAGCCTGAATTTTCCCCGAATTCTTCACCAGGTCTGTATTCCGCCATGGTAGTTTGACTCGCAGTAGCGGCGGCCGCGGCGGCGGCTGCTGCTGCCGCCGCTGCCTGCGACTTGGCGAATTTCGAAGATTCTACAACCATTGTTTTTACCTTAGGGGTAGGTGATGTCGAGGTTGGCGTGTCAAGTTCTTGTCCAAAGTACGTGTCTCCTGGTGATGCAGAGGAAGCTGATTTCATCGTTGTCGTATTTGGTTCTGGCGCGGACAAGGGTGAAGGTGAGGTTTTACGTGTTGTTGTTGTTGTTGTTGTTTTTGATTGTGTTGTTGATGGTGGTGATGGTGTTGATGTTGTTGTTACAGGTTTTAGGGTCTCCACTGGGGAAGATTTGGACGGTTTTTGAGGGGTACTTTTCTGGGGGTCTGACGTAATTCTTTCCGTTGCTACTTCTACGGACGTTTTGGCTTTAGATTCTGATTTATCCGCCGCCGCCGCCACCACTTTCGGTGGCTTTACTGTTGCTGCTGCTGCTGCTCCTACTTTTGTTGTTGTTACTGTTGTTGTTGCTGCTGTTGTTGTAGCGATTGGTGTTTTTATTGTTGTGGTTGTAGTCGGTGTTAATGACGAGGCCGTTTTGATGGCGGCCGTATTTGTTTTCGTCGACAAAAACCCAGGGGTCTTTGTCGTCGTCGTCGTCGTCGTTGTTATTGTTTTTGTAGACGATGTTGTTTTGCTCGCCGGCGTCAGGGTAGACGAAGTTGAAGGTGTCGACGATGACGTTGTCGATGACTGCAGAGACGATAACGGTGATGAGGGTACATTCGCCAACGGTGAAGGTGTTGTGACCGATGCTGTCGGTGTTAGAGACCGCCGGCCAGTGGTCACCTTCAACTGTGGCGGGTCCTGTGCACCAGGCGTGGACGGTGACGGGGGTCCGCCAAATTTTTTAATGCCGCTTAAAACGGAATCTGAAGTCTTGAATTTATTATTAGTCTGATCTCCGCCTCCGACACTATCCGTAGATTTGTTTTCTTCTTTTTTTTTCTCACTTGGTAACTTGCCGACAATCGTACTAACAGGCTCTTCAGTTTTTTTAGGTAAAATTTTCTCATCGTTTGTAGCAGTGTTTAGTTTTTTATCTGATAAAAGAGAAGAGGATGGCGCCGGCTCTGACGGAGTTTTAACACTCTGAGTAACAGAAGTAAGGCTTCTGTCTTCACTGGGTTTGGTAGTTGTCAGTGTTGCTCCTGTGTTTTTTGTTGCGGTGAGCGTTGATGATGGTGACTTAGTGGTGGTCACTTTGTCAGTAGCGGTTTTTGTTGTCGATGACGTCGTCGTGGTAGATACCCCGGGTGTTAATGGAGATTCTTTGGCTGCCGGTGATTTTGATGTCAGTTGTAATTTGCCGGGTGTTGGTCGGGCCGGCTCCGCGCTGGAAGTACTTTTCAGACCACCAAATTTCTCAGCTAGTTTTTTAGCCGATGCTGTTGAACTGGAAATTTTGATATTGGTTGGTGGCTTTTTAGTGTCCGTGCTGGTCTTAGATGTCGAAGATGACAGTGCCGCAGCCGCCGCGGCCACAGCTGACGATTTGGACGGAGCAGCGCGAGCCGCGTCCGTTTGGGTCCCTTGTTTGGACGACGTTGTCGATGTGGTAGTAGGTGGTGTGGTAGTCTTTGAGTCAGACGCTGTTTTTGTGGTCGTCGTGGTCGTCGTGGTCGCGGTCATTGTGGTACGTGTAGTTGTGGTGCTGCCGTTAGCCGAGGCGATTACCTCTCTACCTGGTACGTGTGCTTTTGTCGTTGAAATCTTTGTGTCGGCGCTAGACGTCGCTCTCTTCCCACCAAGGCTGGGGGCTGACGTCACGTTTCTTGTCGAAGCGCTTTCTTCTGCGAGGGCGGCCGTATCGGCAGCGGAGGCTGCAGTTGCAACGCAATCGGCGGAGGCTGCTTTCTTTTCACGGGAACCTGTGGGTCCGATGCGATCGCTTCTTCTACCTGTACCTGAATCCTTGCTGCCGCCGCCTCCTCCTCCGCCTCTTATTCCCCCTCCTCCTCCTCCACCTTCTCCTCCCGCGTCTCGGCCGCCCCCATGTTCGTTCTTCGTGTGAAAACAGTTTTTGCACATCGTCTTGCGCCATGCCTGAGGTTCGAACCTGTCGCAGACTGGGCATACGCTTGCTTCGCTGTCTTGGGACCCCTCATCCTTTAATGTACTATCGAAAGATTTAGATGTTCTACTCATTTTAACAACTCTTGGAGAAGGTCGCCGAGAGTCCAGCAACCAGTTATTATATCAATAATAGTGATGATAGCCGTATCGCGACTGATGATACTGACGGTTCTAGCAGTTGGAAGGTGATAGCAGTTTCTCGGAGGGACAGTGGCTCGAATTTGTCAAAATCCATTTATCACCGATATGAGGTGGACAAGGGATACCTGCTTCTGATGATAACTGTGTTATGTAGATATTCTTTTAAGATATCTTTTTATTAAACCAATTCTCTTTTAACTTTATATGGGTGCGAATAAAGTTAGATTGCTTAACGTTGAAATGGAAGTTTTTTTTCCCCCTTTCTATCTACGACATCCGACGGTGAAAGGGAGGGGCAGTGTTATTAGCATTTGGAAGAAGTTAGAGTTCTTCTCTCCTAGACGTGTTTACAAATGCGGGTATTTAAAACCGACAGCTTGCTTGTCGTTCACAAGCAACTAAATATTGAGATTTTTTAATTTCTTTTTCGTTTTTTAAGTTGAATAATAAATGAAAAAAAAAAAAATCCACAAAAGTATTTAATTGATGGTGTAAATTTAATAAAATCTTTATTTAAATTTATTTTCTTGGAAAAGGCATATTTTTTTTAAAAAAGAAAATAACTTTTTACACAAAAAATATATATCAATATATATATATATATGTATAAATATATACAAATATAGAAAACTGTTGTTTTTTACCCGTGAAAAGATTTATTTATTTAATTTTTTTTAAATGCTTTTAAATTCTAGGCAAATTTACTAAGTTGTTATTTTTTAATTTTATAATTCAATATACATATATGTATATACATATGTATGTTTGTATGTATGTATGTATGTATGTATGTCTATGTATATATATATATATATATATATATATATATATATATATATATATATATATATATATATATATATATATATATGTATTTTTGTTAGCCTAGAATTGATTTAAAGTTAAAGAGAAGAAAATTCTCGGAATAAACATGAACTTCGAAAAGTTTTACCCTGTTGTGTTTTCCCAACAGCGTACATATTTCTTTTTAAATCTTTTTCTTACCCGCACTTTTTCTTTCGTTGCTTTTTCCCCTCTTTTTGTAAATCCTTTGTGAATTTTTCCTTCTTTTTTTCCTTCCTTCTTCAATTTCTCTCTCCCAGACTACGTATTGATATCCGTCTCTTGTAGATATATATATATATATATAACTATAGATACATATATATATAAACGCTAGGAGAAAGTCTTAAGCTCGCCAGCCGATACAAACTTCTTCCTGGTGAAATTAAGGAGGTTCTTTTCATGCGTACAACGTCATCAGTTTTGTGTACGTTTGGTACTTTATACGGTAGCGCTGCCGGCGATGGCGCGGAAAACAAAAAAAGAAAGAGAAAAAAAAAAGATAAAAAAAATGCAGTAAACATCAAAAATGGAGATTGAAAGAGAAAAAAAAAAGATAAGTGGATAAAGATAAGTCGAGCAGAAGACAGGAAATGGAGAAATCTAAGAATTGTAGTAAAAAGTGGGAAAAATAAAGGAGAGGAAATGCGGAAGAGAATGGAAAGAGAAGGAGAATGTTAAAGAAGCCGGAGAGAAAAGAAAAAAAAAGAGAAAGGCAAAGAAAGAAAGAAGTGAAAAGCAAAGAAAGAAAGAAAGAAAGTGAGATTAGGGTACTAATGTTAGATACTCCCCCAACCCTGGCAAATAAAGATAGAAAAAAAGAATATAGGTTAGGAAAGAATTTTGAAAAGCGGTTTTCGAAGCGGAAACAGCAAAAAGTTTAAGTAAAAAACAATAACAACAAAAAGGAATAAAAAATACAGAAAAGAGAAATTGACGAGAAAAAGTAAGTAAAATGCAGAAAAAAACAAATCAAAGAAAGGATAGATAGGTAAACAAAGAGACAGACAGATAACCAGACAAACAGATAGATAGATAGATAGATAGATAGATAGATAGATAGATAGATAGATAGATAGATAGATAGGAACAGAATGAGATAGATAGATAGATAGATAGATAGATAGGAACAGAATGAGATAGATAGATAGATAGATAGATAGATAGGAACAGAATGAGATAGATAGATAGATAGATAGATAGATAGATAGATAGATAGGAACAGAATGAGATAGACAGATAGATAGATAGATAGATAGATAGATAGGAACAGAATGAGATAGATAGATAGATAGATAGGGAACAGAATGAGATAGAGATAGATAGATAGATAGATAGATAGGAACAGAATGAGATAGATAGATAGATAGATAGATAGATAGATAGATAGATAGATGGGAACAGAATGAGATAGATAGATAGATAGATAGATAGATGGGAACAGAATGAGATAGATAGATAGATAGATAGATAGATAGATAGATAGATAGATAGATAGATAGGGAACAGAATGAGATAGATAGATAGATAGATAGATAAATAGATAGATAGATAGATAAGGAACAGAATGAGATAGATAGATAGATAGATAGATAGATAGATAGATAGATGGGAACAGATGGGATAGATAGATAGATAGATAGATAGATGGGAACAGAATGAGATAGATAGATAGATAGATAGGAACAGAATGAGATAGATAGATAGATAGATAGATAGATGGGAACAGAATGAGATAGATAGATAGATAGATAGATGGGAACAGAATGAGATGGATAGATAGATAGATAGATAGATAGATAGATAGATAGATAGGAACAGAAGATAGATAGATAGATAGAGATAGATAGGAACAGAATGAGATAGATAGATAGATAGATAGATAGATAGATAGATACGAACAGACTGTGATAGATAGATAGATAGATAGATAGATAGATAGGAACAGAATGAGATAGATAGATAGATAGATAGATAGATAGATAGATAGATAGGAACAGAATGAGATAGATAGATAGATAGATAGATAGATAGATAGATAGATAGATAGATAAAAACAAGTAGTTGTCCATATAACCCGCTATCCAGGAGGCACGGTGGAGTTATTGATAGCGGCTCGGATTGAGGAATCGGAGAGCCGAGTTTGAATTCTAGTCAAATCCATTACATTCACTTATGTGCTAATCCTCTTTGTCTCCCCTCAGCTATGGGTAAATAGCAGGACAGAGTTCTATAGCATTGGATAGCAACTGGTCTACCGCAGAAAGAAATGGCAACCTACTGCGGGAAAAAATCTGCCTCGTCAGTCATGTATCAAAAGATACATGGTCGCCTAAGCGTGTATCACGCATGGCACATAACTGACTGTCCATATAAGAGTATTGTTATTTACTGTGCCTATGAACACTAATGGGTATGTTCCAGTCCTCATAAATACGTTGAACACTATTGGAAGTGGGGGTAATATGATGTCTAAGTAGTCCACCACTAGCAGTGGTTTACCTACTTCACGTCGCTGGCGAGTATTGTAGTTTGTTGATGTCATAAAGATTATCATTTCATTTCCAACCTCCGTTTTGTTTATCCCACATTCAATAACCTTTTCTAGGTTACAACAAGTATATATATATATATATATATATATATATATATATATATATATATATATATATATATAATAAAAATGCTTAAACACTAATATTCCATGGTCATAATTTATTCTTTTGGAATCCTAAATACAATCCAATTCATCAGACCTACAAATCGTATTCCAATGGAATAAATTATGACCATGGAATATTAGTGTTTAAGCCTTTTTTATTATATCCTTACTCTGTCCTGGACATTGAGTTCTACCTGGATTCTATCCTCTTGGAATTTTTTTATTCAAAAAAATATATATGTATGTGTATATGCATGTATGTATATATATATTGCATATATTTTGCATATGTATGTGTATATTTTGCATATGTATGTGTATATTTACCACTAATAATATTATCTATCTATCTATCTATCTATCTATCTATCTATATATATATATCTATATATATATATATATATAAGTATACAGGGAGTGAAACAGAAAGTGTAGATAAATACATACTGCTTATACGGAGAAAGAAAGATTTATTAACACTTAAAATATTTATAGTAATAAAAACATGAACCATTACACACATAGTACCACATAGTACCTGACTTCTTAAGCTACAATTATAAGAGCCAGGTCAGGCTGAAAATGGAGTACTGTTGCCATATTTGGGCAGGAGCTGCCCAGATCTCAGTCATAATAGAGTTCAAAAGCGTCTACGAGTCCTTGTGAACCTCTCTCTCTCTCTCTCTCTCTCTCTCTCTCTCTCTCTCTCACACACACACACACACACAGGCGGGATGTCGCGAACCTCTCGCGGTTCTATCACTACTACCATAGGAAGTGCTAGGACGAACTTCATCTCCTGGTTCCATCAGGTCTGACCATCACGGCTAGGACCCGCCATGCCACTTACGTTGTAGCAAGCCACCAACATTCTATCGGCGAGAAGTAAGTTCCACTCGAACAGCCTCTTCCCGCAAAAACACTGCTCTGTGGAACAGACTCAGAAGAGGATGATTGCTCGATCGCTACTATCTTAACCTGTTCAAGTTGAGAGTCAACCGTTATCTTACCCTCCTATCTATATAAACTACCATTAACGTAACCCTCTATTTCGAGTGCCCTCCGGGCCTTATAGAGAGTGAATGTTGCTATAACACACACACACACACACACACACACACACACACACACACACACACACACACATATATATATATATATATATTATTAGTGTAAACGTTATTTTTCGTGGTACACGTGTTTCAGTTGCTATCTCTTATTTTATTTTATAAAACAGTGAAATTAATAACTGGCTTAGACTGAGAAGTCCGACAGGAATCGAACATCTATCCCTGCATCTTTAGTATGATTTCTCAGTCTAGGCCGGTTGTTATTAATTTAACTGTTTAATAAAATAATAATAATAAAAAGACAGGGGAAACAAATCAAACACGTGACCCACAAAAATAACGTTTATAAAAATAATGTCATTCAGGAAAAAAAATGAATGTTTAAACATGAAACTGACTATATATATATATATATATATATATATATATATATATATATATATATAAAACCTATATCGGACACACTACTACCTCCTTAGGTAGACATCTTACATGCCACCTTTTGAAGCAGAGTGCGATTAAACATTTATTAACTCATAATTTACAAGAAGCTTTAAGGAAAATTCTAGTCGACAACAAAGGTACTTTTCAAATCACATCGCCGTACACAACTCTTCATTAGGGAAGCATTACTTATTAAATACCATTCCTTCGCTATTAATATTACACTATTTAACACGGCATGTTCTGAAAATAGAACTGATGCCCAGGTCAACCAGCCGCCCATAGCACGTGACCGCCAAAAAAGCATACAACTCCCGCAGCACTTACTCCAAAAAGCAAAACTACTATGTAGAAACCACACACAGAAATTCACCATCCAAAAACATCCTTGATAATGGCTAGAGAAGCATCCGAAAGCGCTCGGAACAATTATAACTATGGAAAATTCCTAGATTCTTTAACCCCTGAAAAACAAAAAAATGTTAGAATGCTGAAAAAAACAAAAAAACAAAAAACAATAAAAGATTAATTAAATATTCCTTGTCGGGAGTTTTCAATGAAACATGCTTGAAAGAAAGTTTGCTACCTAAATACACATTGTTGAGGTCAATCCGAAATATCAAATATATATATATAAATAAATAAATACTTTCATAAAAAACATTATTATTTTTTTAATTTGCAACTTTTTCTATATATATATATGTGTGTGTGTAGCATAAAAATATACATAGACACACGTAAAATTGCACGTACATATAAATATATTTCTTCAGCACATAAATATATTTCTTCCTAAATAGAGTGCTCAATGTTATGAAACAGAGCTATAAGTACATATTAGTTAATATACAAGCTATTTGCACCTGAAGATTGCATCAACTGCATGAAACTCCGGGCCGTGCTACCGACCTTGGATATTATGTATATATATATATATATATATATATATATATATATATATATATATATCATTTTGTGTGTGAAGAGAGAAGAGAGAGAGAGAGAGAGAGAGAGGAGAGAGAGAGAGAGAAAGAAAGTGAGGCAGAGAGACAGATAGACAGAAAGAAACTGATATACGAGGGATGCTGAAAAGTTCACGGCCTGACCCACTTATGAGATAAATAACCAAACATTTGATTTTTGCTGAACAAAGGGTACATGGTTAAGCAGAGTATATTTCAACAATCTATCGGCTATATGCAGAAAGCAAAAAAGTGGTTGTGAAAGGGCAATACATGAGAGTGGGAAGGGGAGAGAGAGAGAAAGAGAGAGGCGGGGTAAGGAAACGTGGAAGAGGAAAGACGAAGGAAAGATGAAGGAAAAATAGAGAATAGAAGGAGACAGGATACCGACAAACTAACATAAAAAGTACACTAGAGAGGGAGAGAGGGAATGAAAGCGAGAGAGAGGGGGAGAGAGAGGGAGAGAGGGGATGAGAGAAAGAAAATGAGAGAAAAATAGAGAGGGAACCAGACGAAGAGGGTTATAGCGAGAAACTAACATAAAAATAACAGTGGAGGAAGAGAGAGAGAGAGAGAGAGGAGGGAGGGAGAGAGAGAGGAGGGAGGGAGAGAGAGAGGAATGAGGGAGAGAGAGAGGAGGGAGGGAGAGAGAGAAAATGAGAGAAAAATAGAAGAGAAAACTGGAAGGAGAGAGTGATAGTGAGAAACTAACAGAAAAAGAACAATAGAGTGAGAGAGAGGAGGCGGAAGAGAGAGAGACAGAGAGAGAGACAGAGAGAGACAGAGAGAGAGAGCATAAAAAGAACGATAGAGAAGGAGAGTCGGGTGGGGGGAGAGTGTGATAAGGAGCTGGGGAGAAAAAGGAAATGGACGCATAAAAAAAGTTAAATTACGAAACTCCTTGACATTCAAACATATAAGTTATTCTTTTGCTTTTTATGCACTTCATTTGCGTTTTCAAAACAACTGTTGTGTGTCTGTCTTTTATTTGCAGTGTCTTTTCACAACTTCTTATCCTATGTAGCTATAAATAATATTTGCCCCTTTCCGTCCCACAGAAACCCTGTTTTGCCATCCATTTGCCCAAGCCGGTTCGTTAGGTTACTCGCTGTTTGGCATTTCTCCTTATTGCCTTCAATATGCTCTTTTCTCATTATACCTCAAATAGAAATGTCTTTCGCTTTATCTATCTATCTACCTATCTATCTAGCCTAGCCTATTCATATCTATTTATATATTTATCTTAATCTGTCTATCTATTCATATCTATCTACCTTATTCTATTCATATCCATCTTAATCCAATCTATCCTAGTTTATTCATATCTATCTATATATTATCTTTATCTATTCATATCTACCTTAGGCTATTCATATCTATCTATCCTAGTCTATTCATATCCATCTTAATTAAATATATCCTAGTCTATTCATATCTATCTATCTATCTATCTATCTATCTATCTATCTATCTATCTATCTATCTATCTATTCTTTCGATTTGTTTTTCTCTATATATTCGTATTTTACTTTTTCTCTGCAATCTCTTAATTCCGTCTCTTTGTTATTCTATAACTACAAGGGTCTTTTTGTTTACATTTTCCTTAAAGGTTGCCTCGTTGTTCACATGTTCCTTGCATGGTATTCTCAGCATGCTCTCCAACAGAACCACATCGCTTTTGCCATCTGCGAGGAAATTCTCCAACATTCAATTCCAGACAGGAAAATTGATATTACATAGAAGTTCAGCCCATTTGAGTGGCCAGTCCATTTACGTAATGTTAATTACCGCGAAACTTTTTTTTTTTTTTTTTTTTTTAATATTTTGTATTTAGCATCTGAGTATTAATTCCTTTTTTATTAAAGAAATATATTCAGAAAGCTGTAAATCTAGTTGTTTGCTCGGGGCGGAACATTTTAATTGAAATACATCTAGTGATAACGAGTTTCCCTCAGATTATATTTCTATAACAGTTTTTTCCCCGCTCTTCTCGCTTGTGGAACTCCCTTCCGGTTCCATGCTTTCCAGCCAAGTTTAATCTGCAAAAATTTAAATGCAGTGTCAATCGCTATCTACTGTCCTCCTGATTACTCTTTCTCCTACCCGCTCATTATTAATGTTACTGCTTCTAATTCTTCAGCGACCAGTAATCCCTTGTGGCTTAGTGGCTTTACGGCCTTGCATGGGATGATACCGATTTTTAAAAAAAGTCATGTAAAGTCTCTCGTTCCCGAGTATCCCCGTCTCACAGGTTGGCTACCTGATCCCTGTCGCAGACACCTGCTCAGGCATATTCGCGCTTTTTCAATAGACGCAGAGCCAATTGTTTATACTGCAATTATGTTGAGCGCAGCTTAGTTAGGGAGAGAGTGCATAATCTGGCGAGATCAAAAGGTGAGCAAGATCATGTTGATTTGTAATTTCGTGCTGGTCCAACCATCGAAGGCTTCCGGACAGTTTTATCTACCTTGTTTCACTCACAACGTATGGTTTGACTCATGGTATGGTTGCCAGACACTTTCCAATGGTGCCCTACCCTATGATCATCTCATTCCATAAAGTTACCAACCTAATGAATCAATCATTTCACCAAAATAAAGGCAATAAAGCCACTAAAATGCAATGGAGGTAATGTGTGCGAAAGAAAAGCGAGAACAATAAAAGAACAGGAATTAAGAAGACAAAAGATAACGAATGACATTGCATTAAAACTTTTGAAGATCAAAGTTGACTGGAAAGAAAGAGACCGGAAGAAAGTTTCAGAAATGAGAAGTGCAGAGGAGAAACTGCTAGCATAGAACTTACGGTTCAGTTGTAAAATAATGAGAACTAGCTGCCAATCCAGTACTGTGTTTAAATTCGAAAACTCGA
>CAHIKZ030002379.1:812500-867500 GCA_903632075.3 Acanthosepion pharaonis
AACTGTGGGACAAGACCAGACAAGCCCCAATCGAGATTGACGCCAAGAAACAGAAATGGGGATGGATCGGTCACACACTCCGCAAGCCTGCTTCTAGTGCCACCAGGCAGGCCCTTGACTGGAATCCACAAAGGAAGCGAAAAGTGGGTCGACCAAAACAGACTTGGCGCAGATGTGTTGACGTAGAGGTGAAGGCAGCCGGCACGACATGGGCCGAACTGAAGAGGATCGCCCGGAACCGCGACTGTTGGAGAGGTGTTGTTGCGACCCTATGTTCCCCAATGAACCAAGAGGCATAAAAAAAAGATACTAAATTTGATATAACTAACCCATACGCTGAAGTATTTGAAGTCTTTCACATCTTAAATTTTTATGATGGATTCAGAGTAGGTGCCATCACTGCTTTCATTCCAATTCCAGATTATAGTTTCTATTTTGGAAAATGTTTATCTTGAGTCCCTTTTCTTGGAACACTTAGTAGAGAATGTTGATTTTTTGTTCAAGATTGTTGATTTTATTGGGATATCGAAATATGACCAAATTAAACACAGTAGTAAGGAAAAGTAAAGTTTAATTGGAAAAAATGTATTTCTGAACTGTTATGAACTATACTCATATATGTCAGTGAGTTCGTGCTAATCTCATCATAGATGGAGAAGTAACTTGAGGCAACAGAAATGTGGCGCTACAGAAGGATACTGAGAATACCATAGACTGAACACGTGAACAAAGACGAAGCTTTATAGAAAACGAAAGCAAAAAGAAAAAGAAAAAGAAAAAGAAATACTTAGCATCAGAAAGAGAGTTGAAATTTCTAGGGCATAATGAGGAAAGAGGGCTTGGAAAATTTGGCACTCACAGGACAGTGATGGCAAAAAAGGACAGATGGAAGTAGCGGATGACCTGTCAAAGCAAATGATGTAAATGGTTGACAAGTTAGGGATTAGGAGATATAGCAAAAAAAAAAAAAATTACTGAAGGCGACAAAGGGCAATGGACCTGTGGAGAGCCATGATCGTCAACACCAGGAAGGGACACAAAACAAAGAAGAAGAAGAAGAAGAAGAAGAAGAAGAAGAAGAAGAAGAAGATTGTCGTAATGTTGTCTTTGTTCAAAATAATCCTGAATTAAGAAGGCCATAGTTAGAGAGAGTATCGAAGGAACAGAAGATCAGTTATAGAAAATTATTTTATTAAATTTTTTATTAAATACTCATACACAGAACGGAATAACTACACCTCGAATCCTACTCTAATGTAGCTACTTGCCATATTTATAAGTAAGAGCAGTCAGTCCATTGTAACAATCATAGGGAAGAGCGGGAAGTCTTCCTCTACAACAACTATATAAAGATCAATTGCTTTACACTTGTGAAACAATTTATTAAATTATCTTTGTTGTATTCTACTTCTAATCAAGTCAAGTAAATATGTATATATATATATGTAAATCAAGTCAAGTAAATATTTATATATATACGCTCCATCACTAAAGGGACTGGAAAAGTAGTTGGTTTCTTTTAGCATTACGAACAGTATCAGACTTCTCCTGCCATGTTCTGTCTTTGCAAGAGTCAGATCTGATCTGGAACATTGAGTAATAGCTGGAGCTGCTCAATCATCTTTTTCCAACCTTGACAGGGTCCAAAAGCGTCTATGTGACCTTCTGGATGATTAATTATTTTCCATCCTTCAACCCGTTTTCTACGGACAAAACATCGTAAGACTATCTCTGATCTATAGTTGTTTCCCCAGAAAATGTTCTGATGAGGTATAATTCTTACTTCCGCCAGATCACACCTTTACAGCTAAGACCCACCATGCCACTTATACATAGATGGTCTGGAGCCCCTTCTGTTTGCCTCAAGGTCCTTGATAAAATCCAGAGACGGATATGCAATGTAACTGGCCCTGATCTGGCATCTCGTCTGCAGTCGCTCTCTCACAGACGTGCCGTCGCCTCTCTCTGTCTTTTTTACAAATACTTTCACAGTAATTGTCCGATGAGCTGCTTTCGCTGGTTCCCAGACTTCATGAATTTAGCATCTCGCTCTCACCCTTTCACTGTCGAAATTGTTAAATGTAGCCGTCTCTTCTACTCCAATAGCTTCATGTCTCGCACTTCTCGCCTGTGGAACTCCCTCCCCTTTTCCTGTTTCCCTGATAGCTATAATCTCCAACTATTCAAATATAATGTCAATCGACGTCTCCTGATGCCCTGATCTATATCCTATCCTTCTCTTCATCCTTTCCTCTATCACTCCTATTTGCTCTAGCTCCAATTCTCTGTAACCCCTTGCGTGCTAGTGGCTTCCCGCCTTGCTTGGGGTGAAACTCTTAAAAAAAAGAAAAAAGAAAAAAGAAAAAAAGTAGACTCACGCGCATGGGTCTCGTGTCAGATTAGCACACACACGCGGAGAAGCAAAAATAACCGTCAACTGACATCCGAGTCGCACACTCTACTTAAATTGTGTCGTATTAGCTTTTGTGTCATGGTAAGTAAATATATCTTTTATGTATCTTACATATGTGTCTACCTTGTATCATATTTGAACACGTGTGAAATTAAATGATTATTAACGCCAGCTTTCACACACTTTTGTGACTCCCTTTTAAATTGTCCTTGTGCCATATTCTAATGAACTGGATGTGCAGATTAATGCTAACACGTTCGAACCAACGAATAACATGAGACATGAGCCAATACTTTGTCAGTTACTTTCAGCCATTCTGTGATACAGACCCCACAGAATCACTAATCCGTTATATGGACCTTACCTTCTTGCCCAGTGCTGTCTGCAGTAAAACTGCTCAACTCCTCTCCCCGGAGCTGTTATTTATATATACATTTGTCAAACGGTGTTTCTTATGTGCGTACATACCAGCCGGAGCCTTTCCGGCAGAAGTTCCCCTCTCGGGTTCACCACTGACAAAGGGTAAATCGTGAATCTCCACCCCCGGTTAGAATCATCTCAGATGAATTAGATTCATATCTTTCACCAGTTTTTGAGCATTTTTAAAGATCGTCTAAGAAGTGTACAGAAATACCTAATTTCCTCAGGTTTTTGATTACAAATTGACTTCAGGTTTTACTATTTTAAGAATAAATCGAAATAAAGTTGATATCTTTGTATTAGATACATCAAATGGAAAATATATTCAGACCAGAATTCTAATTACGAATCATCACAAGTAAAATATGCTATTTTTTTTTATTGTATTCTATAGGTAAAAACTTTAAAAAATTGTAAAAGATTACAAAAAAGTCTACTCAATGAATAAGATCTGTTAGATCATAATTAATAAAAACAAAAAATAGATAAAAGTGTATATAATCCCATAATACTGTTGGGCACAAATTATAAGACAAAAAATTTTAAATTTACATTGTTTATTGATTGTTCGGTATAATTTCTTTTTGAAGTAAATGAAGGTTTTATTTAATTATTTAGTAATAATTTGGTTGTGCCATGCATCTTGTCTATATACAATTTGTAAAGCTTCAGTAAATTATAAATTCTATAAAGCTGTGCTATAAGTCATTCACTGATCACTGGAATTGTAACAATACGATTTTGAACCTAAACGTAATCTTTAAACTCATTTCTTCAAAAAAACGGCAACGATTTGTAAACAAAATATTACGTATCATTATTTATCATGTGAAACGCCATCTTTCAAATTGAGTACAACAACACGGTTCCATAATCGACCTGCACATGCGCACGAACGAGAGATGCTGGAAAATTTAAAATTAAAAAATATTTTTTTCAATATGTGCTTTGGGTATACAATCCAGTCGATTTCTTTCAGGTTCCCCTCTTTTCTGGCCACGCCTCCATCCCCTGTCATTACAATCTTTGATCATAATATAAGCTTTCGGTAACTAACAAATTATAACTGTCAAAATGTTTTATTTTTGTGTCGGGCATCAATTTAAATTGATCTTGTGCCATATTAACTGTATTGGAAAGTCAAGTAAACACAAGCTGCCTTGTGCGTAACGGGTGTGTAGATCTCCCCATTAAAATGGCCTTCTGCTATATTTGATCTCGTTGGAAGCCAAATAAATACGAACTTGCAGTTCCTTAAATATGTTGGGAATTCTCTTTTAAACTGGTTTGGTTTGACTTGTTGAGTTTTACGGTATATCAACCTCAATGGGTTATTTAATGCAGACAACTTTTTTTTCTGGTAATATTTTGTTTTGTCCAAAATCTATTACTGGCCATATTTTTCCTAAAAATGTATTGCTGGTAATATTTTTTTCAAAAAACTTATTGCTGGTAATATTTTTTTCAAAAAACGTATTGCTGGCAATATTTTTTTCAAAAACGTATTGCTGGTAACAGTTTTTTTCCAAAAATATATTGCTGGTAACAGTTTTTTTTTCAAAAGTATATTGCTGGTAATAGTTTTTTTCTTCAAAAATTTATTTCTGGTAATAATTTTTACAAAGTATTTCTGGTATTAAAACCTATTTTTACACTTTTATAATGCTTTGTTTCGGGATTAACTATTTTTCCATAGCTGGGACCCTAACAGATGCTACCACTCCGGGTCAGGGTGGATCTAGGAACACCAGCAATTAAGAGGTGGTTCCACGCTCCTCAAAAACCTCCTGATCAGAGACCTTGCTGTTGGACGTAGTTCATCGTCTTACCCAGGACGCGGATGTAGTTTATCGTCATACTCAGGACGCCTCATTTAAACTGGACTTGTGTAATTCTTTCTCTGAAAGAAAGGTAAATATAAACATCAATTAAGTACTCTATTTCACGCAGCATTGTGCATAGAATTTCGAAAATTAGGGCATTTTTTTCATTGGGTATAAGTCTGACTCTTTGACAGCGTCTCACACTCTTCTCGAGATTAATGTTGTCGCCATTACTGTAATTCTAACTCAATAACTATTGCTTTATGTCTAGGCGCCTAGTAATAGGCAGGTATTTAACTAAAATTCGGCATAAGGTCTCACTTTTTAGAAACGTACTTACTGAGGATCGATATTACTGTATATAAGACAGACTTGCTAGTAATTTTGTAAAGGAATGGTTATATACTCACCTGTCGAAGGAGGAAAGATGTGGCACAAAGGCGTTTGTGACGTCGGGTTGCCATCGGCGAGGACGAAAATTACCCGGTCCTTGCGACTACTGTTACGCTGGCATCGGCATTCCATCGACCCTCCCGCCTTTTTTAATGCAGTGAGAAAAGTGATGTCGCAGAGTTGGAATCCTAGGGACCAGGCGTCTTCTCCATTAATTAAAAACAGAATAGATACCATGCCTTGATTTCGGCCAAAAAGGCCGAGGTTATTTACTCGTTGTCAAGATGTGATACAAAGTCGTTTTTAACGTGGGGGATTGCCATTGGCCAATCCAAAAAATAACCAATTAACTGTTAGGTTGTTGTTGGTATTCCACCGATCCCCCTTCTTTTATTGTAATGCGGAAGATGCTACCGCTAAGTTGGAATGCCCGGAATCAGGCGTCTTTTCCATTAATTAACCCCCCCAAAAAAAAACGACCATTGAACGACCAGAGTTCCAATTACGGCCAAGTTTGATATGATGATTTTCTAAGCGTAGCTCAGATGTGACACAAGGCCGAAAGATTGGTAGCACCTAGTGAGGGTTCGAACTCACTCTTCAACTGATATAGTGAGACAAGCTTGCTAGCCATTACACCACGGACAAGTTTCTTATGTTCACTTTAGTACAAATGCTCTCTAAAAAGGCATGAATCCGTTTCTCCCTGTTCTCGGCTCTGAATTAAATAACAGAATAGACAGTACTCTTTAGATGAAGACTACTCTGAATTCAACACCGTGGAGATTGTAACGAGAAACCACACCACTATCTTTCACAAGAATGAATTATTCCACCCTGCAACCTTTACCCTACAAACGAAACGTCGCCAACTTCTCACTGCTCTAATGCGATTTCTATGGTAGATGTCTGGACAATTTCCACCAGCTCCGAGTTTCACATCTAGGATACATTAGGCCGTTTTTACAGTAAAAACCAACCCCTTTTCCTTCGTCTTCCTTTTATAAAAAAAAAGCAAGTTCCGCTCGGGCAGTTTCTTCCTCAGATCTGTTACTTTGTGGGCCAAACTCCTGAGAGAATGCTTCCCTGACAACTAAAATAATGGTTTCTTTAAGTTCAGGGTCAAACTATATATATCCTATTCGTCCTCATAATACTCTCTTACTGCCCCTTTCCTTAAAATCTCACTCAGTGACGCTCTACCCTGAGTGACCCTTGTGTCTTCTGTTGGATGAACAATCAGTAAAAACAAAGCAATGCCAAAAGAAAGAATCTGTGGAAAGCCATGATCACCTACATACTGAAAGGATATGGCATAAAAATATTGGTTGGGTGTAATATTATTTATTTATTACTACCTCTGTTTCTAACTATTTATTAATAATAATATATCGACGCTGTTTTAATGGGTTATATATATATATATATATATATATATATATATATATATATATATTGAGGCATTTTTTATTGAATAATTTAGACAAGTTTACTTATTTTCAACTGGATCCTTTCATATTCCCCGACAACCTTCTTGGTGTTGTTATTAAAGGAAGAGAGAAAATTGCCATGTTCACACACATTCTTTTATTCCAAGTACTTTCGACATTAACACAATGTCATCATCAGGGTGTTTCTTTTTTCTAAGACAAATATTGCTGTGTTCACTATTTTTCTGAGACAAAATTGTGGTGTTTATCTGAGAGTTAAACTTGTAGAAAAGTGGAATGAAAACGCTGAGGTTATGTTGCTGTACGATTTAGCTTGGTGCAAAGATGTATTTTCGACGAGAACTTTCTTAAATTGCGAATGAGGACAGGTATGCTGTTGCAAATCTTTAGAAATGTTAAACACATCATTCAAGTGAAAACTCAGTACATAACTCTACTTGTAAAAATTTTAAGTTTCGGATGAACACAACAATTTTGTCTAGGGAAAATGATGAACACTACAATATTTGTCTTAGAAAGTACTTAGATAGCATTCGGAATAAATGAATATATATCAACACGGTAATTTTCTCTAAGGTGTGTATATCTCTATCTATAAAAGGCAGGATGTGTGTGTCTGTGTGTGTGTGTGTGTGTGTAACGAATGCACGGCCACAATTTTCAATTGCACCAAAATTTACATGCACATGCTCCAAGTTAGCGGGAAAACCGACATTGTATTTCCCAACTCCAATCGATAGTGGAAATAATCGATTTTTTCATGTTTCTACGGCAGTTTTCATGTAGTTTGCGGCCATTTTGTACTGACCAGAGTGAGAGCCAATAGCTGGCTGCCACGAATAGGCAGGAAGATTCTATTGGCCAGCGTGAGAGCCAATAGCTGACTGACACGAATGTTAACTAGCATGCTAGCATGCAAAAAATTGATAGCATCAATCGTCACAAGTGGGAAAAATTTAAATCTGCATGGCACTTTACTCCAATTGGCTAATTCGCTTGCTTAAACTCAACGTTGATTCTGATTCCGCAGAAGTGGGTTGGGTGTGAAAAAGTATTTGTTGTTCATTCGGTTTTTCCAGTTACGAGTCCTTTTTTAAAGCTGATCTTTTGTGTTCATTTTGTTTAGTTCTTTTTTCGTAACAGATTTAATGTTTAGTATAGAGCTTAGAAAAAATTCGCAGTGTGAGATAGGCAAGAAGTAAGGCATGTAGCAACGTCAGCACAGCAAAGGGCACTCCTTTAAAGGCAAGGAAGGGCAAAAATATTTTAAGTCAAGTGATAGCGATTGCTGTATGAGTCGTACGATTTTTGAATCAAGCACGGGCAACGCCGGGTCATGCTTCTAGTATATATATATATATATGTGTGTGTGTGTGTGTGTGTGAGCAGCGAGTAGAAGAATTCTCAGCTTTCTACCTATGAAGAAAACGAAAATTCAGATAAGCTGATTCAATGGAGTTGTTAGTAGTAAGAAATTAGTTCCAACAACATTTAGCGTACAAGGAAAGTCTTGTTGACTAAAAAGAAAAAAATACCGAAAGAACAGGAAGTGACATCATCATTAGATATTTGGTCGAATTAAACTCCAAGCAACTGACAACTCAGTAAAAAAATAACTGCAGATAATCTGGGCAACGCTTCAAGCCAACAAAAAATATTTAAGTCTTTTAGGAAAAATCGTTAAAAATAGAACAGTGATGAGTAAGTTAATTGTAAAATGAGTATAAAAAAATTTCTTAAAACAAAAAATGTTTTCTTTTCTACCTCGCATAATGCAAGCAGGACGATAATATATATTAAGCAAATATATACCATCTCCGTTTAAAAATAGTTGTTAAATTAAGTTTATGATATATACAAATGCAGCCGCCATTTTGATGTGCAGTTGATGAAAAGGTTAGCCAGCTCGGAATATAAAAGAAATCAGTTCATTACAATCATTTATGCGTAAATGCAATTTTTTTTTCAGTAATATTCACCAAAAACAAGATCTAAGAGCTACTCAATGTAGAGTGTTACTTAAGAAAGTTGTTGTAAAGGCATACACGGATGGAGTATGTAGTGCCGGATATAAGAGACCCGGATATAAGAAAAAGCCGGATATAAGAGAGATTTTCTTTGGTCCCAAATTAGAGCCTGTGTTGATGTAAACAAAATAGACCAAACCCGGATATAAGAGAAACCCGGATATAAGAGACTTCTTCTCCGGTCCCGACAACTCTCTTATATCCGGGTTACACTGTATTTAGGATACATAACGGTTAATCCTCGACTTGGAAGCTTAATATCGTATTTTTTATCAATGTTTACCTAATACAAGCCCAAGAGCCACTCAAGGTAGAGTTTTATTGTGTGGTATTGTATGTGCATAAGAAAAGTGCAGTTCATGAGTTTATGTAAGAAATATAGCGGTAACCCCTAGACTTCAAGAAGTTAAGATTATAGTAATCGGGGAGACATCTTCCGGGGAGTCTGTTCCATAAAGCCTTGAAAAAAAATACTGTTTGAGTGGAAATTCCGCCTTACCAGTGGAATACGAAAATGTACGTGGCTTGACGGTTCCTAGCTGCGAAATTGTGACCTGGAGGGTCAAAGGAATGTAGTCCGTTCGAAGATCTGCTACAAAAACAGCGATAGACTAATGAAAGGCTAGAAACATTTCGTTAGTGGGAGTGAGATTGACGGGTGAAAGACAATTAATCACCCGCAAGACCGCACAAACGATTTTGACCTCTTGAGGACTGGGCTGCAATAAGGCATTTTTTGTTTGATCATCGCCGATCGGACCCCAAACTACCGTCAGTCACAATGAATGGATATCCCCTCGAGCAGGCACCGTGCCTTGAGAGACTATCGGGCTTTAAACTCACCCTTGGTCTCAAGTGGAACTCGAACATATAATCCATCACTAAAGATGCAGGAAAAATGGCTGATTCCCTGTACCATTCGAGTAAGTACCTTGGATCAACGTGCTATCCTCTACCTTAAAATGGGGTTCTGTTGTCATATTTGGACAATAGCTGTCCAGTCCTCACTTTTTAGTCTCGATAGAGTCTAAAAGCGTATCGAGTCCTTGTGTGTGACAAATTATTTTTCTCCATCTAGCATCTCTCTCACGGATGGAATGTGGCAAGCCTCTTACTGCCATATTGCAACTTCTATCGAAAGTGCTTGGACGAACTGCATTCCTTAGTTCCGGCAATTCTAACCTTCACGGTGAGAAACCACTGACATTGTAGAAAACCACCCTCATTCCCTCCGTGTTCCATTGGTGTTCCACTCGAGCAGTTCCTTTCTGCTCTGTGGAACTGATTCTCTAGATGATGTTTCACCGATCACTCCAATCTTAACCTATTCAAGTCTACGGTTAACCGTTATCTTCCGTACATAAACTGTACCTCTTACTCTGTAACCCTCTACTTCAAGTCCCCATTGGCCTGTACAGGGGGAACTTAACTGTAAAAAATGACAGGAGGAGTCATGTATATCTGGAACGGTACCATGGGTCGGCCATTTTTTTCAGCGTCTCAGCGATGTATCTTATATAACATTCCACTTAGTGTCTGCTGTGGATCATATGTGGTGCACATGAGCCATGATTTAAAAAAAATGGTGAAACTAAGGACGCTTAAGAAAAGAGTCTACTATTGAGCAGGGCATCTAAGGAAAGGTTTAACTTAATATTTTGTGCATCATATATGACCAAAGAACGCTTACCAGTTTTCAGATTTATAACTATTGCAATATGAAATGGACAAAGTCCGACAATTATTTTAAGACATTTTTGTTTATAAATTCTTTTTTATAGATACAAATATTTAAGTAAATGCTTTAAATGTCCGAGAAATTGTCATATATGACGGTTCTGTATAGGATACAGGTTCGATTCCTGTCGGAGGACGCATATTTTCTATGACATTCATGCGGTAAATGTTGTTAATACTGTTTATTATAAACAGAGCATTTACTTAAATATTTGTATCTATAAAAAAGAATATATAAACATAAAAAAATATCTGAAAATAATTGTCGGACTTTGTCCATTTCATAATGTGTGACGTCATTTGTTTACATTTGGATACACCATGAGCAGATATGAATGTACGTAAGAAAATCATGGAAAATTGTAGTTTAAAAACGACCTTGCTAACTGAAACGTTTCTCTGTGGCGAAATCGGTAAAAGCACGTCAGGCTATATGACGGTTCTGTATCGGATACAGGTTCGATTCCTGTCAGAGGACGCATATTTTCTATGACAATTTCTCGGAGATTCAGGCCAGTAAATGTTGTTAATACTGTTTATTATAAACAGAGAATTTACTTAAATATTTGTATCTATAAAATAAAAAAGAATGTATAAACATAAAAATGCCTTAAAACTATTGGAATGAAAAAAATGTGCTGCTATATAGTGTTTCACATAATAAAAACCTGTGCTTCACATGTGAGGCACAGTGAATATTTAAATAACTTATGATTTGTATGCTATTATCATGTTAAATGGTATATATCAAAAGGGTTAACTCTATCCCGTATAAACTTATTCACTACTGAAGCCAGATCAACGCCATCTCGCATGGTGAGGTTGTGTGTCTCATTAATTAAATCTATAGCTCAACCAATTAATTATGGTCACTGTGCTACGACTGCTACTACACAGAGAGATATACCAAGCATAACAATGTCGTCGCCGATAGGATCGTTAAATTCGCTAGACGACCCAAAACACATAGAAATATGGATAAGAAATTTTGCGGTATTTGCAAGAGTGACAAAATTAAGAGACACAAAGACCGACGGAGGAGAGAACGAGATAACGGATTTATTTCTTGCTACCGCTGGGTGCGAAGCTGAGAAGAATATTCGACAATGTGTTACCCGAGCGAATTAGAAGAAATGACATTTGAAGAAATTGTTAAAATTATAAAAAAGAAGATAAGACCAAAGAAAAGCTTGGTTATTGCTGAAAGAACCAATTTTATAGAGACAAGACAAACACCCAACGTGTCCATTATACAATACTTACATAGATTGAAAGAAGGAGCCAAGTATTGTGAATTTGAAAAGATGGGAGCTCGGGAAATGACTATAGAAGACGAATTAATCCTTCTCAGAATAATTGAAGACTTGCAAGACCAAAACCACAAACAAAAAATACCGGAATGCCTACAGAGTAGTAGAATGAGTTTGGAAGCTAGCGTCAAGTTTTTACAACAATTAGAGTTGATTAGAGAATTTAATGAACCAAAAGAAAAATTCGAGAAATACAGGACGAGCACGACAAAATCCATAATTAAATGTGGATATCGGGGAAAAAAATCACGAGAGAGACAAGTACAAATAACCAGCTCTATGAAAAATATGCTTAAATTGAAAATAACAGAAATAGTTGTTCCAACGAATAAAAAAGAATTTTTAGGGCTAATAAATCTTTTATAGTAAATACATACCAAGATACAGCGACATAATAGAGCCATTTGCTAAATTGCGCAAAACCAAAAAAAATAGAAGCTGAATTTAACTGGACACAAAAGCAAACTATCGCTTTTGAAACCCTAAAGAAAATACTGAGGAGCAAACCAATAAAAGTTTTTGATCCACAAAAAGAAGTAACATTAACCACAGACACCAATGAAAAGGCGATTGCTTCTATTCTATCACAAGAAGAACACCCAATCATGTACATATCAAGAAGATTGACGTCAGCAGAAACTAACTACTCGAATATTGAAAAAGAAGCACTAGCGATTGTATGGGGGCATGGAAAGAGCAAAAAACTTTTTGATAGGAAAAATTGTTATTAAAATCGGACCAGAAACCATTGGAATTCATATTTAACCCGAGAAAAGAATTGCCAAATGTCACATCGTCAAGGATTTTACGATGGACGATAAAGATCATGGCATTCGATTTTGACAGAGTATACGTAAAAAGGAACTCTATCCCTCATGTAGATGCTTTATCAAGATTACAGTTCAAGAATGAAACAGAAGAAAAACAGGAAAATACTGAAGATAAAATAATACACTGGATAGAAACGGACGTTCTTCCTCTAAATAGACTCAAAATAGAAATAAAGCAAGACCCAATATTAAGCAGAATAGTAGAGAGAATAAAAAATAATGTATGGAGCAATTCTTCGATGGCAGAGTGACCATTTAGAGAAACGAAGCACAAACTAACCATAGAAAATGGCATAATATGCAATGGGGATATTATAGTAGCTCCACAAATACTGAGAAGGGACATATTAAAAGGAGTACATGATGACGTGCATTGTGGCATAATAACAACACAAAGAAGATTAAAATTACAAATCTGGTGGCCAAGATATTCAAAAGATGTAGAGGAACACGTTAAAAGATGCCCAAAATCTGCAGAAATAAAAAATTCAAGCAAAGAAAAATTCACTCATGGCCCAAGGAAGCAAAGCCATGGGTTAGGGTCTACATGGATCATGTGCAGATCAAAGACAGGGGATTGTTCTTAGTATTAGTAGATTCATATTCAGGATGGCCAGAGGTTTTCAGAATAAAAGAGAAAAAAAGCCACCACAATAAAGCAAGTACTAAGAACTATATTCTCAAGGAATGGAGTACCCTAGACAATAGTCTCCGACAATGCACCCGAATTTTGCGATGAGAACTTATGTGCGTGGTTAAAGCAGATTGGATGCATCCCATACAAGACACCACCACATGATTCACAATCTAATGGCATTGCGGAAAGAATGATACAAACGGTGAAAATGGGATTAAAAGCATTCTCGCCACTTAATGAAAGCATAGAAGCGCAGCTACCAAAAATGCTCCTCAGTTACAAATCCATCTCACATGCGGGGAGAAAAGTGAGCCCTTCGGCATTAATGGGAAGACAAATCAAAGTCCCTATAACTATGCCCTTTTCAACGAAAGAAAAGATATGGTATAGAAAGAATAAAGAGGCTGATCCAGAAGAAGTAATTTTCCTGATACAAAAAGGACACAACACGGCTATACATGAAAAAAAAAAAAGGGGACAAAATATACTGGTACAAGCTGATCAGTTAAGAAGTAGAAACGAACTGGATGACATAGAAATGGAAGATCGAGAATAAGGAGAGGCAGAAAGTTACAAAAGTGTAACAGAGCAGGAAATGGAAGAAAGTGAGAATTAAAAGACAGACGAGTATGAAGAAGAAAATGTAGAGAGACCGAAATCACCATTAAGGAGAAAACAAGAAAGACAAAAGAACACCAACACAATATGAAAGTAATCAGGAATAGTAAAAGAAAAAGACAAGGGTATACGACCTCTCCGATTCAGGGAGGAGTCGTATCGTATCCAAATTAGATAGACAAGTATAAACAGAGAACAATTGGGGAACATAGGGTGGCTATGCCTAGCAAACCCGTTTGCTATTCAGAACACGGAGAACTGTACTACGACTACTACTAAGCAAAGACATATGCAAAAAATAAAAGAAAGAAAGAAAATAAATGAAAAACAAGGTACTGGAGAAAGAAAGAAGGAAATAAATATAGAAGAAATGGAAAAAGAAAGAACAATCAACTAAAGAAAGAAAAACGAAACAAAATAATTGAAGAAAGTAAGAACAATAAACTGAAGAAAGAAACAAAGAACGAGAGAAAAAAAAGGAGGAAAAGAAATGAATAAAGAAAGAGCGATGAACTAACGAAAGAAAGAAAGAAAAAAGAAAGAAAGGAAGGAAGAAAAAGAAATGAAGAAAGAATAATGAACTGTAGAAAGAAGAAAAACCAAATTGAATAAAGGAAAACTGATGAAAAGAAACAACAAAAAACAAAACAAAGAACGAAAGAAAAATTTGAAGAGATCAGAACATTTTAAAAAGAAAATGGAAGAAAGATTTGAAGAACTAAAAGAAGCAAGTTGGCATCGCTATACCAAATATAACTTTATATTTATAACCAACATAGGGAAAAGGAGAGATAATTTAGAGGTCCCTTTGAGCTTTTCGTCTCTCAGGTTTATTTATTCCTCCCTACTATGGCCATCTGCTCTCCCTAACTGGGCAGGCGAATTATATAAACAAGTGCGCTTCTGAAGCTGCTAGGATTTATTTGGAAATCCTCTACAGATCACCAAACTCATAACATTTGCCAAAAATATGCAAACACTGTTGGAAGACTCGAGGGGCCTGGATTGAAAGAAACAAAATAGCACCTGAAGCTGAGATCGACGCATTAAAAACTGGCAATTATTTTAACAACCAAAAGCCTCCATTTTGTATTCTAAGTAGACGCCGTGTCTTATCGGATACGTTACTTGGTCTGTTAACTCTTTCGCCGCTTAAATTCACACAGTTCAACACAACACCGCAAATATTAAATGAAAACATTTTTGCCCGTTTATTATCAACTAATATAAACTTGTTTCCTTTCATCACACAGACCGACCATCACTAATCCGGTATGGTTTATTACGGATTACTGATGGTTATGCACTATTCTACTGTACTAAAAAATCAACATCCTCTATCAAGTAGGCTTACGGCCACATCACATTGAAACACCAGTTCCCGTACGATCACTGAAGTTAAGCAACGTCGAACCTTGATGGGTGGCTGCTTGGGGATTCTAGGTGCTGTACTAGGTGCTATTACTATAGCAGATGTTCGGATGATTTACATTCGTTGCTTCCACTAGATCAGGTCTTCACAGCCAGAACTCGCCATCTTCATCCCCTTTGTGTTCCTTTGATAAAAAAAAACTTCTTCCTCAGATTTGTAGGACAAACTCCCGAGAGTATGCTTCCCTGACAGCTAGAATCTTGGTCTCTTTAACTTCAGGGTCAATCGATATCAATCCTACTCGCCCTCATAATACACTCTTACTTCTCCCTCTCTCGCAATCTCTCTTAATAACTCTCTACTTTGAGTGGCACTTCGGCCTTGTATTGCGGGAACAGTAAAAAAAAAGTCTTACCAGTGTTGGAAAGTGCTCAAAAACAATGATTTGTCTGAACTACCGGATTACTGATAGCCGATTTCAATTTTTTTTTTTGAATAGTTTTTTTTTTACTAATTGTTCACAAGGCACAAGAGCCACTCAAGTTAGGAGTTTAATGAATGAGTTTGTTGTATGAACGTAAAAGGAGGAGGTAAGAACTACAAATTATGAGGATATGTAGGAAAGATAACTTTTGACCATAAAATTGAAGCAGCTAAAATTTTAACGGTCAATCCTGGGTAAGACGATAAACTACATCCGGGTCCTGGGTAAGACAATACACTACATCTAACGGCGGGGCCTCTGATCGGGAGGCTTTGGAGAGCGTGGAACAAACTCTTAATTGCTGGTATTCTCAGGTCCACCCTGACCCGAGGTGGTAGCACCTGTTTGGGTCCCAGCTATGGGCAAATAGTTAATCCCCAAACTGCGGTCAAAACGTTATGAAAGTGTAAAAATGTAAAAATACTAGCAATACTTTTTGTAAAAAATTATCACCAGCAATAAATTTTGAAAGAAAAAGTTAGTACCAGCAATACTTTAATACCAGCAATACTGTTTTGGAAAAAATATTACCAGCAATACATTTTTTTTGAAAAAAATATATTGCCAGGAATAGTTTTTGAAAAAAAAAATATTATCAGTAATAACAATCTTGTCGGCATTAAATAACAAATTGTTGTTGATATACCGTAAAACTAACCAAACCAAACCAAACCAAACCAAACCAAACCAAAAGAAAACCTTTCGGGTGTTTGTTCCAGAAAGTGGCGGTTCTTGGAGAGAAGCGGTTCGATTGGAACTTCCTTCGGACTGATGGGTTACGAAAAGAATGGGGCATAATATGTTTGCATTTACGTTGCGAGTGTGCGTCTTATTACTTAACTTTACTTCTTATTAACATCATCTGCTTTTTTATTCGAACTGTTATACTCATCTTGGTTGTTATGGTCACATTTCGGTAGATAGAGCCACCGGTTTTCATCAGGTGCCTGTCGTATTCGGTAACGTTCTCGGAATTTCGAACTCAGCCTTTCATTTAAATCTATCAAGGGTAGACTGTTCTCGTTATGCTGTTCATCTTAGGGGGATATCCCATATCAATGAATTATTTTGTTAATTCGATCTTTTGACGCACACAGGTTGTGTAACCCCAACCAAGGCAATAAAGCCACTAAGATATAAAAGGGTTACTGGATGTGGAAGAATTAGGAATAGAAACATTAATAATGAGCGTGAAGAGAAAAGAGTAATCATGAGGCGTGTTGATAGCGTTCGACATTGCATTTAAATTTTTGTAGATTAAATTTGGGTGAAAAGCATGGAACCGGAAGGGAGTTCCACAAGCGAGAAGTACGACAAAAGAAACTGTTAATCGATGAGATCTCGATGCCAGTCTGGCACTGCTCTTAAATTCATAAAATCTAAGTACGATAGCGAAGAGCTATTTTTATTCCGCTTATATACAGAAATGTGGCATAAGGCCAAAAATGGGGGAATGGGGGAAAAAGGACGGTCTTCTTCTGTCTTAACGTTAAACATAGCTAGCCACAAACACTGACCCAAACATACATAATACCTCATTGTCTCTATAAAAGTCCTAACTAGTCCCCATATGTACAATTCACTATCTGTGGGGGGAGGGGAATAAAACATCAAATTAAAATCTAGCCCCAATGTGGATTTACAATATGAAAACAAAAACCATTTACAAGAAACCAAACAAAATAATGTTAGTAATACCGCCCACCCCCGCCCACCCCGCAGCAATCCTTAAATGCGGCAGAGACAGCAGTGAACTGAACGAAATTAATGCTAGACTCTGATACCATAAATCAATCATTCATTTCAAGTCCTCACTCAAACATATACTCATTCAAATCGAACAACAAATGTGAAAATCACACCCGAAATGATAGCGAAGAGCAATATTTTATGTACCCAGAAATGTGACACATGGCCGAAGGGGGGTTGGGGAAAGGACGGTCTTCTGTCTTAACTATAACATAGCTCGCCACAAATACTGACCCAATCATAGAAACAATATTCCTTACACCAAAACAACACATTCATACGTACCTTTCTTACTACATTCACCATAATACCTCATTGTCTCTATGAAAATACTAACTAGTCCCCATATTTACAGTTCATTGCCTGTGTGGGTGGGGAGGGGAGGGGAATAAAAACAACAATTCAAAAAACTAGCCCCAATGTGTATTTACAATATGAAAACAAAACTATTTAAAAGAAACTAAAGAAAATAATATTAGTATTAAAACCTCACACAATCACTAAATGTGGCAGAAATATCAGTTCACTGGCTGAAATCGATGCGGGACTATAATAATATAAAACAGAAATACGAAAACACTCACGCGAAACGAAAGGCACCTCGCATCCACCAGCGAATTAATATCACTGACCACCTAATGAGGGAGGGGAGGGGGAATTAAACTTAAAGAAAACTAGGGACAGAAATAAAAGGGGGCCAAAAGGGGGAAATGATAACGAAGAGCTCATCCCAACAATTACCATGAAAATATTTATAGAAAAGGCACAGGGAGGCAACATTACAGCAGTGGGAAATTGATTAAATCAGAGACGCCAGGTCAGGACCAATAATATTGCTGATTCTTCTGGAAGAGTTATTGTAATTATCAAGTCCTTCTTCTCAGATCTATGAAAGTTGCTGTTAAAAGTCAGGCTTCTGATGCCTATGAGATAAATGCAAACATATCCCAAGTCTCTCTCTCTCTCTCTCTCTCTCTCTCTCTCTCTCTTTCTCTCTCGTCAGTTTTACCCGCTTTCTGTTTTATATTAACCATCTGACTGTCGGAACATCAGTAAATATCTACGCAGATGATACCATGGTTAACAGGTGCACCACCAAAAATCTAGCTGACCAGAGCGTGACAGTTGATCATTCTTCTAACCTAGCTCAAACAGCACAGTGGGTCGGTGGTGTTGGTCTGGCTTGTAACATCCAATACCCCCAAAGCAAAACTAGTAAGGTTTCCTCATTACCAAGCAGGCTCGGAATTGTCATCTGTTATGATGAACGGTTGTCATCTCGATGAAGCTCCTTATTTCGGACGTCAATTGGTCTCACATACACACCCTTGTACAAATTAATTGAAACAAAACGAATAGTTCCGTTATTATTTACATTTTTTGTCCTTTTCCAATGAAATATGACTCAGTGCATATGTTAATACTTCGTATATCGATTCCATGAAGTTTTTCCTTGCGGATTGACCCCAGATTTTCGATTGGATTTAAATCAGGAGAGTTTCCGGGCCAATCTATAGTACTTTGATTTACTCACTGGTAAGGCTTGCCAGTATGTTCGTGCAACCTCAAAATTTTCGTACGCTTTCTTGGTGTAACGTCTATCGTAGACAATATCCGTAGGACAACTAATCGACAGTCGAGACAAGCTTAGGCGATCATATACCTTTCGATACATGACTGACGAGGCGGATTCTTTTTTCCCGCAGTAGATTGGATTTAATTAAAAGGAAAAACTAATGTTATATTCAAGTTTTAACTTCCTATGTTAGCAAAAAGAAAAGATGTCAGAAAACTCATATCAGTATTAGAAAGATCTATAACATTTAGTGACTTAAGAAGTTTATTTTCCTGGAAAATTGTTTTAAAAGATTTTATAAATTTCAGTCGACAGTAACACGAACTTTTCAGTCAATGAATGTCCAATGATACCTGTATGGAAACGGTTGTCTCCCAATTACTGCTTATTTATTTATTATTAAAAAATAAAAAAAAAGTAATTTTTGTTAAACCCAGATTTGTATGGCTAGTTCAGATTCACTTGTGTTTTTCCAGTGTTATATTAAAAAGAAACTATAATTATTGCAATAATTTTTAATAAATGTTTAGCTAATACAAGGTACAAGAGCCACTCAAGATGATACTATGGTTAACAGGTGCGCCTCCAAAGATCTAGCTGACCAGAGCGTGACAGTTGATCATTCTTTTAAGCTAGTTAAAACAGCACAGTGGGTCGGTGGTGTTGGTCTGGCTTGTAAAATTCAATACCCGCTCCCAAATCATTAGCAAGCAGGCTTTGAATTGTCTTCTGCCATGGTTGTCATCTCAAGGAATCTCCTTCAAACGTCGATTGGGACGCGGGTCCAACCTAGGCGTTAAATTGGTCTCACATATACACACTTGTGCAAATTAATTGAAACAAAACGAATATGAAATGTTTAGCTAATACAAGGCTCAAGAGCCACTCAAATTAGACGGTTATTAATTGAGTTTGTTGATCAGAAGTAAGATAGAGAAGGGGAAGGTAAGTCCAGATTACGAGGATATGTACGATAGCTAACGGTTGACCCTAGACTTGGAGGTTAAAATTTGAGTGTGCTGGGAACCATCTTCTCGGGAGTATGTTCCATAAAGTAGCTCCTCTTAGGAAGAAGCGGCCCGAATGAAACTTCTTTCTTACTAATGGAATACGAAGCGAATGGGAATGGTTCGTCCTTTTCTGGGATCGTCACATTACTAATCAGGTAATACATAATGTTATTCGAAGAACTTTTTTTACAGTGATGTCCACCCTCTACAAAGCCCGAGAGCCACTCAAGGTAGAGGATTAGTGAGTAAGTGGTAGAGTTTATGCGGATATATGGCGAAGATAATGGTTAACTCTAGATTTGAACAGGTTAAGATTGTAGTGATCGAGGAAGCATCCTCTTGAGAGTCGGTTTCACAAAGCAGCGATTCGTGGGACAAAAAAGCTGTTCCTGTGGAACTTACATCTCACCAATGGAATACAAAGGGAATGAGGGCGTGGCATGTCGGGTCCTAGCCGTGAAGGTTAGAACTGGTGGAACTAACCAATGTAGTTCGTCTGAACATTTTCCATGGAAATAGCGATAGAGTAGTGAGAGGTTGCGACGTTTTGTCTGTGTGAAACGAGTTCTCAGGTGGAAAATAATTCGTCAGACACAAGGACGTGGAGACGCTTATGGGATCTACAGAGACTAGAAAGTCTGGACTGGGCAACTCCTGCCCTTATATGGAAGCAATATTCCATTTTTAGCCGGATCTGGCTCTTGTAGAGGTAGTGGATAACAGGAGGAGTCAGGTACTTACTTTCATCGTGATTGATGATAGTTCTAAGGCTGATCGGCCTTAATCGAATATAACTAGTTTGGCTTTCGATATATTAAATGTAATCTGTTTTTCGTCCACTGAGCTGTTAGAGCTCGGTCAGAGTAAAGACCAGCTGCCAATCTCTGGCCATCTATAGTTTTTGGGGGTGTACCTATATACCGTTGTATTAGCAGCATGGATATTCACAAATGATTGGAGTATACTCTTAGGCAGATCATTCATGTAAAGTAGAAAAAGGGTTAGACCGAGAAGTGACCCCTGTGAGACACCTGCGTTGATTGCAAGATTCTTGACGGACTGGCCGTTGGCAACTACCTTCAGTAACCTAGTTTCTGAATGAGAAGACTCTTTCAGTGATTCCATAAGTAGAGAGCTTGTGCATTAATTCTTTATGCCACAACTTGTCAAAAGCGCTTGAAAAATCTAATCCAATCGTCTTTGAGATGTATTTGTTATCTACTGCCTCACTGATTCTGTGAATAATGGCAGTTAGGATATCAGCAGTGGAGTGAGACAATCAAAACTTATACTGCTTGTCACTCAGGAGTTCCTATTTTATTAATATCCTGTATTTAGTAAAGATAAAGAATAGGAGGAGGAGTCAGGTACTTACTGAAGCAGTACAGGGAACTGGCCATTTTTACAGCCTCTTTAGCAATAGATTGTATGTACAAGTTCCACTTTAGGTCTGGGTGAGTTTAACTTCCAATAAGCGCTCAAGGTATGGATCCTCGCTGAAGCAATAGTTCTGTGTGCGATCGGCAATGATGGAATGTCATTATTATGTTTTTCGAGGCATTAAACGTGTCCAGCCAGTTTTTCCTCCACTGAGCTGTTAAAGCTAGTTTAGAGGAGAGATCAGCTGCCAATCTCTGGTCATTTGGAGTTTTGGAAGTGCGCCCCTTTAATAGATATTCACAAATTATCAGAGTATACTCTTAGACAGTTCATTTACGTAAAGTAAAAACTGTTTTGAACAAAGAAGTGAACCCTGTGGGATGCGTTGATCATTAGGACCTCGGAGGACTGGCCGTTAATAACTACCTTCAAGGACCTATCCTTTAGAAAGGACTTTATAATTGAGTAGACTTTTCTAGTGATTCCTTATTAGAAAGATTGTGTAATAATTCTTTATTCCACACTTTGTCAAAGGTCTTTGAAATATGTAATTCGATCATCCATGAGATTTGTTGCCTAGTTCTTCACTGATTCTGTAAGTAATGACAGTTAGGACATCACCAGTGGATCAAGCAGATCGAAAGAGGTTGTTGCTATTTAGATGAACCACAACCTTGTTGATAATTCCTCATAGTAGTACTACTAGTAGAAAAACGAAACAATATACACTGATCGGACATATTTTATTCTGGAAGCTGGAAATAAAAGAGAGAGAAAGAATATGTTTTCCTGCTCTCAAATTGCCCGAGTCGAACAAAAAGCAAGTTTTTTCCCTTTTCCAAATCGACTGTGTTGTCTTGATTTCTGCGTTATCATTCTTTACCTTATTAATATCCTCGTCTTTGTTGTTATTATCACACCGATTCGGCCGTTGTGTTCTCCGACCTTCTTCAGATATCTGCCGATCCGATTTACTCAATCTACGGAGTTAGATTATTTCTCATTCCACTGTGCATATCTCGTCAAACGAAACGAGAATATAAATACAACATGTGTGTGGACACTTCGACGTGGTGTAATGGTTAACAAGCATAGGGAGTACTGAGTTCCATCCTCACTGGGTGCTCTTATTATGCCACAACAAAGCTATGCTTAGTTAATTACTATAGAAGCAACAGGTGTTTATTTGTCTGGTCAGAGAATGGTCGAAAGAGGGTCCCGTTTTGTGGTTACACGGAAAGACATCCTGAGAGAGTGTTTCTGGGCCTATTCAAGTTCTTATTAACCAAAAACCGCTCAGGTACTCTCTGAAAATCCTTGCCCCACCTTGAGATGGATAGCTAGACAGTCGAGATTCAAATGTAACAGTTTGAAATTCACAGTCGTTTAACCCCCTAAAAATCAAGAAAAAGCGTCAACGCTCTTTACAAAGAAGCTTTCTATAGCGAATATTAAGAAGCATTAACACAGAAAAGCTTTTTTTTTTGAAGAGTGCCCCCCTCTCTCTCTCTAAGTCAATGATTATTAAAGGGTGGGATTCGATGTTAACAGAAAGTGGCATAGTACAAGACGCAAGCCGAAATTTCCACCTACTCAACACATATTCACATTAATTAGTTTCATTTTCTTTCTTTTCCTTTTCAAAATGTTTTCGTGTTTAAAGAAGGGCAAACGTCGCGTTGGTTGCTTGTCAGCCCTCACTGTTGCTAGAATTGCCACCGTGCGAACAGAAAAAAATCAGGGGCTGAAGATTTGGGCTTTTCGGTAGGATAACGCAGAGAAGTTGAGCAGTTGAAACAATGCAGAGATTGAGGAAGATGGCGAAGGTAAAAATTAGAAAAAATATTGTTCTGCTTGTTGGCAGAATCTAGGCAAGTAAGTGGTCTAGAATGCAAGTTGTCCAGAAGCAAACGAGCACTGTTTAGGCATTTTCGTTGGCACGTAAAGAATAATTTCTTAACTAGATTCTCCGAATTTTCGCATTGTGTTCTTAAGAATCCCAACCGTTATAAGAGTTTCAGGTAAGTCTCTCTCTCTCTCTCTCTCTCTCTCTGTATATATATATATATATATATATATATGTGTGTGTGTGTGTGTGTGTGTGTGAAGAAATATACTCTTAGGGTGTGCTATATTTATGCGATAAAGTGCTCGATATCAGAGATAGAGCGTGTTTAAATATAAAAGTGAACATTGAAGTGAACACTTAGAGGCGACGATTGCCTGTCGCCTCTAGTGTTAATGTTCACTTTATATATATATATATATATATATATATATATAAAAGTGAACATTGAAGTCAACACTTAGACAGGCATGACAGGCATATATATATATATATATATATATATATATATATATATATATATATATATATATATATATATATAAAAGTGAACATTGAAGTCAACACTTAGAGGCGACAGGCATGTTCACTTTTTTATATATATATATATATATATATATATATATATATATATATATATATATATATAAAAGTGAACATTGAAGTCAACACTTAGAGGCGACAGGCATGTTCACTTTTATATATATATATATATATATATATATATATATATATATATATATATAAAAGTGAACATTGAAGTCAACACTTAGAGGCGTCAGGCATGTTCACTTTTTATATATATATATATATATATATATATATATATATATATAAAAGTGAACATTGAAGTCAACACTTAGGGGGCGACAGGCATGTTCACTTTTATATATATATATATATATATATATATATATATAAAAGTGAACATTGAAGTCAACACTTAGAGGCGTCAGGCTGTTTCATGCGAAATGCAATCACAGTGTTGATTTCTGTGTCTACAATCTATCTGGATTCGCTTATCTATCTTTCTCTCTGAATACGCTTATCTCTCTTTCTCTCTATGTATCTATCTGAATGCGCTTCTCTCTCTCTCTCTCTCTCTCTCTCTATCTATCTATCTATCTAAATATGGTTATCTATCTATCTATCTATCTATCTATCTATCTATCTATCTAAATACGCTCATCTCTATCTATGTATTTATCTGAATACGCTTATCTATCTATCTATCTATCTATCTATCTATCTATCTATCTATCTATATCTATCTAAATATATATATATATATATATATATATATATATATATATATATATATATATATATATCTGAATACGCTTATCTATCTATCTATATATATGATTAATATAAAACTGAACATTGAAGTCAACACTGAGAGGCGACAAACAGTGTTGATTTCTGAATTCGCTTATCTATCTATCTATCTATCTATCTATCTATCTATGGCTCGGAATTGGGAAACGTATGAATCCATCTATCTCCCCCCCCCAGCTAAGGTTTTAATTAGTAAGACTTATATCATTAAATCATTATTATCCACCCCACCCAACCAAAAAAAAAAAAAAAATATTCTTACAATCTAAAAATATTTTCTGGCTATTACCACTTACTAAGTTCAATGGTGAAAAAGGGCTTTACTCGTGTGAAACCTGAGGGTTCTAACAAATACCATTCCTTTTTGAATATTGTGGACTGGCGCTACAGATTCAAACAAAGAACTGTACCAAATAACAAAAACCACATCACTTGAGGACTTTCAACAGCAGCAACAACTAAAATGGATAGCATATGTAACTCGAAGAGAAATAATGACATAATCAAGATTTTAATATTCCATGCCACTTTAAATAGAAAGTTCGGAAGGAAACCCTTGTCAATACTGGAAAGAGCGATAAAAGCTATTGAGAGACCTGTTTCCCTAAAAAATTGTTTCAAGAGAAAGATTTTATAAATATCAGCCGTCAGAAGAACTGGCTGCTCGATCAGGGAATGCCAAATATTTTCTTGTAAGGAAATGGTTATTATTACCAAACCATAAAAAAAAATAAAGGAAAAACTGGCTGGACACGTTTAATGCCTCGAAAAACATAATAATGACATTCCATCATTGCCGATCGCACACAGAACAATTGCCTCAGCGAGGATCCATACCTTGAGCACTTCAATAATGGAATTCCATGGAAACCGAGCCTGACGAGCAAGAATCTAATTCATTCTATTAGAGAATTGGTCTGCAAGATGAGTTTGTTAGCCATTATGATATGGTGCCAGTATATGGGTTTAGTCTGATAGTAATGAAGACGCACCCAGTGTGGATCGAATTTTCTTAAATAAATAATCCGCTTGTCTAACTCGGTAATCTTGTGACGGAGCGCTGAAATGAAATAAACATACCTTAGCCTGACATAGGATTAATATACCGTTGAAATGGTCTGTGTTTGGTGTTTGTTAGCCATTTCACAACGGTGAGCACAGTTTGTTCTTTAATGTGTCACGTCCCTTCAAGACATGGGCGGTGGTGGCTCTCTTCGTCCTCTTCTTTCTTGTTGCTCAAAATAACTTTCGACACTTTACCATACGTCTTTGGCCATATTCAGCTACCCATGCACACAATGTCATTAAATAGGTGATCATGGCTCTCGAAAACGACCTGCCTTTTTTGTTGTTCGAAGTATCCACCCTAAATAATTTCACCAGTAATCGTTAGCACATGCTAAGAGTGGCGTGCTATACTTTGACAAAAATCGGTAGAAGATTAATAGGTCAAAAATTAGAATGATCAGACGGTCTGCATAAGTTCTTAAAAGCAGGATCTGGAGATGAGGATCTGCAGAAGTGAATTGGCTAGCCACCCTAGTAGACGGAATACGGGTGGCGTACTATTATTTGCCAAAAACAGGTAGAACAGTAATAGGTCAATAATTAGAATGATCAGACGGTCTGCCTAAGTTCTTAAAAGCAGGATCTGCAGAAGAGGATCAGCAGTAGAGATTGGGTTAGCCACCCTAGTAGACGGAATACGGGTGGCGTACTATTATTTGCCAAAAACAGGTAGAACACTAATAGGTCAATAATTAGAATGATCAGACGGTCTGCCTAAGTTCTTAAAAGCAGGATCTGCAGAAGAGGATCAGCAGTAGAGATTGGGTTAGCCACCCTAGTAGACGGAATACGGGTGGCGTACTATTATTTGCCAAAAACAGGTAGAACACTAATAGGTCAATAATTAGAATGATCAGACGGTCTGCCTAAGTTCTTAAAAAAGCAGGATCTGCAGAAGAGGATCAGCAGTAGAGATTGGGTTAGCCACCCTAGTAGACGGAATACGGGTGGCGTACTATTATTTGCCAAAAACAGGTAGAACACTAATAGGTCAATAATTAGAATGATCAGACGTTCTGCCTAAGTTCTTAAAAGCAGGATCTGCAGAAGAGGATCAGCAGTAGAGATTGGGTTAGCCACCCTAGTAGACGGAATACGGGTGGCGTACTATTATTTGCCAAAAACAGGTAGAACACTAATAGGTCAATAATTAGAATGATCAGACGGTCTGCCTAAGTTCTTAAAAGCAGGATCTGCAGAAGAGGTTCTGCCGAAGAGAATTTGGCAGCCACCCTAGAATGTTGCATACGAATAGAGTGCTATATTTGCCAAAAAGAGGTAGAAGACTAATAGGTCAATAATTAGAATGCTCGGACGGTCTGTCTGAGTTCTTAAAAAGCAGCATCTGCAGAAGAGGACCAGTAGAAGAGAATTGGCTAGTCACCTGAGTAGACGGAATACGAGTGGCGTGCTATACTTTGGCAAAAAGTGGTAGAAGACTAATAGGTCAATAATTAGAATGATCAGACAGTCTTCCTGAGTACTTAAAAGCAGGATCTGCAGAAGATGACCAGCAGAAGAGAATTGGATAGCCAACCTAGTAGACTAAATAAGAGTGGCTTGCTCTATTTTGCCAAAAAGAGGTAGAACACTAATAGGTCAACAATTAGAATGATCAGACCGTCTGCCTAAGTTCTTAAAAGCAGGATCTGCAGAAGAGAAGTGGCTAGCCAACCTAGTAGACGGAATAAGAGTGGCTTGCTCTATTTTGCCAAAAAGAGGTAGAACACTAATAGGTCAACAATTAGAATGATCAGACCGTCTGCCTAAGTTCTTAAAAGCAGGATCTGCAGAAGAGAAGTGGCTAGCCAACCTAGTAGACGGAATAAGAGTGGCTTGCTCTATTTTGCCAAAAAGAGGTAGAACACTAATAGGTCAACAATTAGAATGATCATACCGTCTGCCTAAGTTCTTAAAAAGCAGGATCTGCAGAAGAGAAGTGGCTAGCCAACCTAGTAGACGGAATAAGAGTGGCTTGCTCTATTTTGCCAAAAAGAGGTAGAACACTAATAGGTCAACAATTAGAATGATCATACCGTCTGCCTAAGTTCTTAAAAGCAGGATCTGCAGAAGAGAAGTGGCTAGCCACCCTAGTAGACGGAATAAGAGTGGCGTGCTATACTTTGCCAAAAAGAGGTAGAAAACTAATAGGTCAACAATTAGAATGATCAGACCGTCTGCCTAAGTTCTTAAAACATGACCTGCAGAAGAGGATCTGTCGAAGAGATTTGGGTAGCCACCCTAGAATGTGGAATACGAGTGGAGTGCTATATTTGCCAAAAAGTGGTAGAAGATTAATAGGTCAATAATTAGAATGATCAGGCGGTCTGCCTGGGTTCTTAAAAGCGGGATCTGCAGAAGTAGGTCAGCAGAAGGGAATTGTTTAGTCACCCTAGTAGACGGAATACGTGTGGCGTTCTATACTTTGCCAAAAATTGGTAGAAGACTAATTGGCCCATATTTCGAAGGATTCAAAACCAGAACTACAGATGAGCATTCACCCACAAGATTCACTTCAATAGACGTGCATACGATTATTATTATTATTATTATTATTATTATTATTATTGTCATTCATTGTTACTTTCATCGGCCTACTTTATTCCATTCTGTAAGAAACATACGTGGAATACCATGTTCAATTCAAGACGTGCCAATCAAAGCATGGGTTGACCCAAGGCATGTGTATCAAATTGCGTAGACGGAACCCGTAGAAGCTGTCGGTGGATTTGCTAGCACAAAGTCACAAGCCATCGTGACCGAGGTTTTTAGTGTGATGGCCTTGTTCAGATTTGATCACGCCAGATATTGCGTTCCCTCCAAGAAACTGTAACTAAGATCCGCTCAGCATAGTTGCAGTATAAACCACAGGTGGGCTCTGTTGGTGTTGAATAAACACAAATGCGCCTGTGCAAGCGTCTGCAATAGGAATTGGTTAGCTTCCCTAGTGGACGGGTATCCTCGTGTGGCGGGCTATAGTTTGCCAAAAATAGGTAGAAGTGTAATCGGCCGATAGTTAGAAAGATCAGACCGTTTGCCCGAATTCTTAAAAATAGAAATTATAGATAAAAAAAGAAAAAAAAAATAAAGCAGCAAGACATTTATTATAGAGAACAGGAGCCATTTCAGTAGCACATTTCTGTAAGACTATTGCAAGTCTTCCATTAATCCCAATGCCTTTGTGGGGAACCAGTTTACAGATAATAGCAGAAATTATAGACGGAGTTATATGCATATCACGTGGTACAAACTAAGTTCAAAGTGGAAAGTCAGGCAAAGATACTCCAGATGAGTCAAGAGTAAAACTGAAAGAGAATTTAACAGTTAAGTTTTACCAGCAGAAGATAACAACACCTTAAATTGTGTAAAGAGAGAAAGTGTAGATGATTTAATGCATTAACCTACACGCGAGCCACCAATCTGCCACTGGGTGACATTCCACTAGCCTTTACCGATGGTGACCCGCTGTCGGACTGCCGTCGTGTTCCGCTCAGTAGCCTGTGGCTTCAACCAGAGGACCGCTAGTGTTGCCATCGGCGACTCGCCAGCGAGCCACTAGCGGCTTGCGTATAGGGTTATTACAGAGCCGCCATTAGTCATAAAAAAACAAACATGGTAGAGACTTATACGGAACCTCATTCTGTGGTCTTACAAATTTAGTCTCACTGAGGAAATGTTTTCAATTATTACGATTGGACACGAGGAAGCGTATGTTGTGATCAGAACTTACTAACCAAAACGCTCCTCTGTGGCTAAATCGGTAAAGCACGTCAGGCTATATGACGGTTCTGTATAGGATAAAGGTTCGATTCCTGTCCGGGGACGCATACTTTCTATGAAAATGTCTTGGACATTCAGGCCGGTAAATGTCGTTAATACTGTTTATTTTTATAATAAACAGTATTAACGACATTTACTTCAGAGCATTTACTTAAATATTTGTATCTATAAAAAGAGCGTATAAGCATAAAATGTCCTTATATATATATATATATATATATATATATATATATATATATATATATGTATGTATGTATGTATTGCACAGCAAAAATCACAAATTACCTCATGTGGGTACAGATCTATTTCAACCAACGCGAAGTATGTTGGTCTTATTCAATTCTGGTGGATGGACTGTATTCATATTAGAATCAGAGGTTTAAGATTTAACTGAGACAGTAGTCGAAAGATTGATACCGAACATACCCATATCGGCGCCTCAGACAGACATAATGCCGAGTCGGTGTGTAAGGGACGGGCGGAAGGTATCTGTCTTCAAAGGAAGAGGCTCAACAGATTCAACCTGGATATTAACCTTATGACCCTAACTTAGGGTTATATATATATACTGCCTTTACTTTCTGAAATTGAAACATTTTCAAATAGGCCTGAGTTGCACTTTGAGTTGACTGTAGTATAGAACGCATGCATTGAATTGAATAAAACATTAAAAATAAATAATAGCAAAGAAAACAACAAAGACATTAGTATTTAAGAATCAATTTTATTTACTTGGAAATGTATGCAAAATGTTACCTATTATTTCAAAATTTCTTTTAGGTAGTTCTATTATTTTTAATTTTTGTTTTAGGGATGGGGATGGTGACATATAATTAATAATGACGTCTAATTGATATGAGTTTAAAAGTGGTTCGATTCCTGAAGACACAACAGCAGAAGCAGCTCAATACATTCTCTACCCACCCACACGCAGAACGACTGGAAAAAAAATGGTCGTAGCAGCAAACAGGAAATCACGGACGAAATAAGATGAAAAATATGTCCGCTGCTGACCATTGCTCGCATTAGTCACGTCTTCTCATTCTTGACACGCTTAGTTTAGTCTTTTCTCTCTTTCATTTCCAATAAGCCGCCTGACAAAGCCTTTTTTAATGATTTCTATATCCTCTCTTTATTTATATATATATATATATATATATATATATGCATGTGTGTGTGCGTGTGATTACAAAACTTTAATAGACTCATATATTATGCGTGTGATCAAGTATATTTCTAGGTAGTATACGAATGCAGACACATATATACTGATGTATAAGATATATATGTAAACAGAAATATATATGTACGTGTGTATAGGTACATGTTGAATAATAGATATGTGACTATATATATATATATATATATATATATATATATATATGATCCATACATATATATGCGCGTGTGTCTCTGTTTAAAAATATTTATGTCTTGCACATATACATTAAATACATATATATATATATAAGTATATATATATATATATATTTTAAGCGATTGCTCAAATAGCAAACAGATACATTCATATGTAATATGAATGTTTATATATATATGTATATATGTTCACATATTTTCACACACAAAAAAAACAAACTAACTTACATATATATACATTTTACCTATCATACATACGTACGTGTATATATATATATATATATATATATATATATATATATATATATATATATATATATATATATATATATATGAAATGGGCAAATTCCGACAATTATTTTTAAGACATTTTTTTTATGTTTATACATTGTTTTTATAGATACAAATATTTAAGTAAATGCGAGGACGCATATTTTCTATGAAAATTTCTCGGACATTCAAGCCCGTAAATGTCGTTAATACTGTTTATTATAAACAGAGCATTTACTTAAATATATGTATCTATAAATATATATATATATATATATATATATATATATATAGCTTTAGCCGACGCGTTTCGTCCTCTGGTGGATATAATAAAGTCCATCAGACGAAACGTGTCGACTAAGATATGTTTTCCTTTGTCTCTTCATTCATATTGCCTTTTTGCCTTTTTTTACTTTGGTTATATCTGAAAATTTACGCACACGAACACACACACACACACATATACATATATATTGACATAAAAGTATTGACAGAAACTTTTATATATATATATATATATATATATATATATATATATATATATATATATATTAATGTGTATATAAAGTATATATATATATATGTATATATGACGTGAATAAATCACAACATTTGCATATATAAGTCTATCGAAACCTTTGTTTACATATGGTGTAAAAAGTGATTTTGAAATATGATTATGAACTTGTGACGTCACTTCAAACGGGTGCTGAGCGTTGTTATCGGAAGAATAATAATAACAATAATAATAGTAATAATAACCGTTGTTATAACAACGATATCTACTTGTATTAATTATAATAAAAGGTATGGGATAATAATAATAATATATGTCAAAATAACACCATAGAGGCGCGATTCTTGTGATATAAAGGTACAACTCCTGTCGTCCGAACTCCTTTTGAAGTCAGCCAAAATTTGATCAAATCGTTTTAATCACATCTACCGTCTGGATATGTTTTTTTTATCACTTTATTAATTAAATGACATGTTAGGTGTCGAAGGGTTAAGCGTTTCTTTTTTGGTTCTGATAATGTTGTTTAATTTCGTGGGCTTCATAAGCCATGGCAACTGAAAATCTGATTAAACTTTTGATCCGACCGGGCTTGAACTACGAAGGTTGGACTAGAGGATTTGGACCGGTTCCAAGAAAAATCAAACTGGAAGCTTTTTAAATAATCTAGTTAATAAAATTTATACAATACGTTCACAATCCCAATCACATACAGTAATGGGGAATAGGTCGGGTAACTACTCGTAAGATGATATTTGCTTTTCGTTACGTCTTGGTTCAAGAAGTTGTCAAATATTCTAAACATCGTTGCTCAACTGCCCGATAATTTATTTATTTATTCTCTTGACCAATTTTTCAGTTAAAGGACCCAATACTGTAGAGATTTGACATGTATTAACACACTTTCTGGATAGACCAACAGAATAATAATTAACAATTCTAGATAAAATTTCACAAACAAAATGAAGACGAACTCTTAGCAATGCTTTCTTTGAAAGTGAGATAATTTGTCGTTTTTCAATTATTTTTTAAAGAAAAAAGTCAGAATAAACAGAGTTAATATATTTTTAGATGCGCAAATAAATCGCAATAAAACATAAAGTACAAAACTTGTCAACAGTGTGTTGGACTTGGTATTTTTAAAATGGCGCTATGACGATAGTGACCGTAGAAAAATTCAATCATTTAATATCACATAAAGGGAGATAACTGGACAAAGTGCAATATGGCGAACATAAAAATGGAAGTAATATTCGCAAAAAAAAAACAACAAACAAACAATGATATCGATCTGATAAGGATAAAATAGAAAATGATTTCTTAATTATTAACATAGGTTATAACTTTGAATAAAACTATGGCTTAACGTATGCGACTTTACTCATATATATATATATATATATATATATATATATATATATATATATATATATATATATATATATATTGTTATTATTATTAATGAGACGTTATTTTTAGTGGATACTCGTACTTGAATAGACGATCCGATTATCTATTAAACAGTATATTATTTATTTCGTCTACTAGTCTTAATATTTGAGAAATCTTATACTTTTCTCTAGCAAAATTTCTCGAATATTCAGACCTGCAGACGAAATAAATAACTATACTCTTTAATAAATAAACTCAAATACGAGTATCCACTAAAATAACGTTTCAGTAATAAAAGCTGTTGGATTAATAAATAAAAAATTCATTCCTTTCTTTATATATAAGAGTTAAGCAATTAATTATTTTTAATTCGACATTATTTCTTAGTGCAATAACCGTTATTTTAGTGGGCATACGTATTTGAGTAGACATCTCTGTTTTATTTAAACAGTGAAATTGGCGTCTTTCGATTAATTTTACAATTTGTAAAAAAAGGTGATGTGTATTCGAACGCGTGTACCTACTAAAATAATGTTTATATATATAAACATAAAATGTCTTAATATATATATATATATATATATATATATATATATATATATATATATATATAGTTCTATTTTCGATTTGGATGTTATATATGGAATCTGTATAAAGAAAATTTATTCCCAGTTTTCTTAACTGACATTTAAACAACCGCCATCTTTTTGTTTATGTCTTAGAAATAATTTAGTCTTCATTTTAAAAGTAGATTTCTTCTTTTTTTAAAATTCGCTTCACGAAATGTTTATTGTATTGTCTTTGAATATATTTTAAAGACTAGCAAAACGTGACTTCGACTAAAATCCTTATTGCTAATACTTAGTATAGCCCATTCCGAGATATAGGGCTATATTTGTGGGGCATACAATGCGGCTCATACTCCCTAGATGTTAACAACTGGTGGAGAAGCACGATACCAATTGCCTTGTGGCAAGGCGCACATATACTAAGAATAGCGTAGTTTGCTACAAGGCCACAATTAATAGGGCACCCGGAGAAAATCTTACATACTACTTAGTAATATCGTTTCACGAAATTAGATTGTGTTCAATTACTACACAGTCAGACGCCTGTATATATATATATATATATATATATATATATATATATATATATATATATATATATATATATATATGTATGTATATATATGCCTACAACGCCCTTATAGACATACCTACAGCGCCCTTATAGAAATACCTACAGCGCCCTATATAGACATACATACAGCGCTCATATAGACATATCTACAGGGACCTTATAGATATACCTACAGCGCCCCTAAAACATACATACAGCGCCCGTATATACATACATACAGCGCCCCTATAGACATACCTACAGTGCCACTATAGACATACCTACAGGAACCTTATAAACATACCTACAGTGCCCATATATACATGCCTACAGAACCCTTATTGACATATCTACAGCGCCCCTATAGACATACCTACAGCGTCCCTATAGCTATAGTTACAGCGCCTCTATAGACATGCCTATAGCACCCATATAGACTTAGCTACAGCGACCGTGTAGCTATACCTACAGTGCACGTATAGACATACTTACAGCGCCCATATAGACATACGTATAGCGACCGTATATTTTTTTTTATGGAGATACTTAAAAGATATGGCTTACAGTACAAAACCAGAAAAAGTCAGCCGCCATTGAACGGGAATACACACAAGTATTTGAGATTCCAGTGCTTCGTGTTATCAGTAATAAATGGACCAAAACAGTTTTAAAACAGCCAATAGCAGAAACAAAATGAATGATTGTGTATTTAATAGAATTTTAGTAAATTTTGCAAATGAAATGAAACTTTAACAGACACTTTATAATCATTCAATGTATGTACACATTTTCGGGGAACAACCTGTATATATTAACAAGTAATAATAATAATAATAATAATGATAATAATAATAAAACAGATTTTAAAAGGATATTGAGTAATAATAATATGGTGACTATCGAAACATTGATTTCTCCATCATTATAATTTTTAAATTGTTTATTATTTATTTACTCTTATCTGTTTTATTACTAAGCGTTTGACGGAATGCTGGGAACGTTTTGTTTTAGAATAAACTACAAACATCATTACAAATTAAATTGTATGATTTATTTATAATTCGCAAAATTATGATAATCCTAGTGAAACAATATTAAAGCAAATTTTATAAAAGAAAACTGATACAAACACATTAATAATAATAATAATAATAATAGTCAACCGGAAATTGATATTTTTCTATCAATGAATTTCTTCAGTTATGCTGAGTCACGTCAAGACCATTTACACTGTCCACAAAGAAATCGAAGATAAAGTTATGTTTTTTTTTATAATAATCACCTAAATATAAAAATTTCTTAAAAAGAAAACGGACTTTTCCTAACATTCGAAAAAAAAAAGTACGAAACTATCGTTTACGAAACTACCGCCCTTTTCCAATGATCTGGTCGCACATCCGGGCAACATATTCACCATTCTCGTCATCATCAGTATACATATTCGGCACAATGTCCACTTCGGTGATACATTGCCTTCTCTCGGGACATAAGCAGGTGAACTGGTACTTCAAGGCTTCGCCTGCAGCTCGATTGACGTAAACTTTGGCGCAAACCGAGGTATCTGTCGCACAGATGGTCTGAAAAAGAAAAATGAAGCAAATAATGAATAAAATGGATAAATCATAAACGAAAAATTCGAGTTAAAATAAGAGTATAAAGAAAATAATAGTAGACAGATAAATAACTGAATTTTTAATGTATTAGGTTGGAAAGGAGATATAGCGATGTAGCTCAGACCAGACACCAGGTTCGTTGACCGAGGAGTACAACTTCTTCCAGTCAAACGTTTGTAGCTTAAATAATTACCCTTGGCCAGTTACCCACGAGTGAAAAACAAACCAATTTCTAGTAATAAACCAGATCTTATTCTTGGGTAATAACCTACTGCTGTAAGCGAACGAAATTCAGATGTGGCATAGATGAGGCTGCATTTAATGATGTTAACTGATTCTTCTTTTTAGATACATGCTGTCCTTGATCCGAGAGTGGGATTGACCCAATGCATCGCCCCTCCCCACTTGAAATATTCACATACAGGCATTGCTTGATATCGTGAGATTATTTATTTTCTTGCATACTGAATGGCTGGCATTCAGTGATTTTAAAAGTGTGTCCAGTTTCTTCATATTCGTTTAAAGCACAACCAAGTCTTACACTGCTATCCTGTAATAGTCATACTCGACAACGAGGTGACAGCCATCATTTAGTCTTCTTTTGCTTTCTGTTCAGTAGCTTTGTCTATCGTCCGGTTCACTCTCCTCCCCTGTCTTTTGAACAAGAGCTGTTTCCTATTTAGAATTGGGTTTCTGATTCCTTCTAAAGTCTACTTCAACTCTATATTTCTAACGTTAGCGCCTGATATTTTATTCTATAATGATCATTTTTTTTCTCCTTCAATAGAAGTAAATAGGTTCGCCTGTCGTTCGATTCACACTCCTCGCTGGTCTATTGAACAGGAGTAAAGATCCATCTCTCGTTTCCTGTTTAGAATTGGGTTTCCGGTTCCATCTAAAATCTACTTCAACTCTATACCCCTAACGTCACTGCCTGAACATTTCTTCCCTAATTAAATCTTGACTTCTTCAAGTCTTGAATTAGCTGTCTACCTTTCTTGTTATCTTGCTCTTTCTTACGCTAATACGACTCCACACAGTAACCCTCTATCTTGAGTGGCTCTTGGGTCTTGTATTGGGTGAAGATTAGAAAAAAAATCATTTTATCCAAGACCTGGATAAAGTCAAGTTAGTAAATATATACTTCATGTATGCGCAAATTCCGATGTTAATTGATACAGTACTTCATTTTCATGCTTCCTTTTTCAGTCGATTGTGCACGAAAATTATTTTCCTTAATCGAGGCGTCCTGAGTAAGACGATAAACTACATCCGACAGCAAGTCCTCTGGTCGGAAGGTTTTGAGGAGTCAGGGACCATATCTTAATTGCTGGAGTTCCCAGGTCCACATTGACCCAGAGTGGTAGCACCTGTTAGGGTCCCAGCTATGAGCAAATAGTTAACCTCCAAACTGGGGTCAAAATACTATGAAAGTGTAAAAATAAGTTTTAACACCAGCAATAAAATTTTGAAGAAAATAAATACTACCAGTAATAGATCATTAAAAAAAATATTATGAGCAGTATATTTTTGAAAGAAGAATTATTACCAGCAATACATTTTTGAAGGAAAAATATTACCAGCAATACATTTTTAAAGAAAAATTATTACCAGCAATACATTTTTAAAGAAAAAATATTACCAGCAATACATTTTTAAAGAAAAAATATTACCAGCAATACATTTTTCAAGGAAAAATATTACCAACAATACAGTTTTGAAGGCAAAATATTACCAGTAATACATTTTTAAAGAAAAAATATTACCAGCAATACATTTTTGAAGGAAAAAATATTACCAACAATACAGTTAGGAAGGCAAAATATTACCAGTAATACATTTTTGAAGAAAAAGTATTACCAGCAATACATTTTTGAAGGCAAATATTACCAGCAATACATTTTTGAAGGAAAAAATATTACCAGCAATACATTTTTGGAAGAAAAAATATTACCAGCAATAAATTTTTGAAAGTAAAATACTACGAGTAATACATTTTTCAAGGAAAAAGATTACCAGCAATATATTTTTGAAGGTAAAATATTACCAGCAATACATTTTTGAAAAAAAAAATATTACCCGCAATAAAACTCTTGTCGGCATTAAATATTCCATTGAGGTAGATATGCCGTAAAACAAAACAAAACAAACTTAATCGACTCCTGTTGAGAGGGGAGGGCGATACTGGTTAGCTCATTCAGTTATTCTCTTATATTAATATTTTTACATATTATTATTATTATTATTATTATTATTATTATTATACATTGATGATAAATACTCTCCTGTGTAGAGGAGAAGTTCTACACAGTGCAATTTTCAAAAACCTGGGGCTACTAAGAATCTTGTTAATATACTATACTTTACGTGTCAACACTTTTCTTGATCGCCCCTAGGGCTTCAGCTTACGGCCACATCGTGTTGAAACACCGGTCCCTTACGATCAACGAAGTTAAGCAACTTCGAGCCCATTCAGTACTTAGATGGGTAACTGCTTGGGAATACTAGGTGCTGTAAGCTTTAATGTGCGGGTGGTGTAATAGACAATTGCTCGGAATTTTTAATCGGAGGGCCGAGTTCCAGTTCAGTTGGGTTCGTTATATTCACTTACGCGCAAATACTTTTTCCAAAGTTAAGAATCTACCTCTTCTCCCCCAGCTATGGGTTAATTAGTAAGACTTGTATCACTAAACCATTATTATATAAGAAAATAATTGCGTACAAAATAATTAGATTTCAGCATTAAATAACCCACAGAAATGTTGATATGCTAAACAAGTACAACCAAACATGAGCTCTATTTATTATAGGTATACTGTATTTGTAAGGTGTCATATTTTAATTTAAAAATATGTGTATTTACTTGTATTATTGACTTGTATTATTTCGAACTATTGTTCATATCTTAGTTGATATAGATGTTATTATAGACACAATGTTTCGACCATGTACGCTCTAGTCATCATCAGCTGTCCATTAATTTGCTGATATGGGATATCTGTTGATTATTGTGATATTTTGTCTTTGTGATGTCAGTTATTGCCCGTCCCTGTTGAATTAGGACTTCTCTGCCAGATTCAAGGATTGAATTCATAACACCTAGATAACACATGCATAATCAACCTGAAGGACTAAATACTGAAATGACTTAATTTAGCATAATCTGTATCAGGAATAAGTTTATTTAATTTCACTACCATATCTATGAGAAGACATTTGTGTTTGTAGCCTTTAATCACGATGTCTATCAGTTTTTATTATTGATCATTTTATTTCCAATGGTTTCTGGTGTGCACCCATTTCTTTCCGGGTCCCGACCAGAGACCTAAGGTCAGAAATGGTATCATGACATTTTTCACGGGGCAATTTTGAAAAAAAAAAATACCCTTATTGATGAGTGATTTTAAATCATTGTTATAATTTGTGTAGAAAAATGATGCATTTCAATATTACCATCTTACCTTTGTGCAACCGTAATCGTAGATCCAAAGATTGTTACGTTTTTCCCAGCCGTTCAAGTAGAAAATATTGTCCTTGCAGCGGCATCTTTCCTCGCGCATGTGTATATGCCATCCGTTAACTTCCGTTTCCATTTTGGCAGCAATTTTGTCTTCCGGTGTGCAGATACGTTCAGGCATAATCGGGCCACACAGTTTGTACTGAACGATCATGTCCACTGAAAAGAGAAGAAACAAATATTTCTTTCACAATGAGAAATCGGAGTCCTGTTTTTATTTTCAAGAAAAAAAAGAAGTTTTTCTTTATCCAACTGTTCTTGTTTAGTGCAATGAGAAAGGAGCTGCCGCAAGATTTGAACCCTCAGGAACTAGTTATCCCTCATAATTTTTCAGAAGAATAAAAGAAAGATACTACACTTTGATCCAAAAACAAAGCCCGGGAAGTGTACTTTGAGCTAAGAGCTTTTCTTTTCAATAATGTTCACCATGTACAAGGCGCAAAAGCCACCCAAGGTAGAGGGTTACAGAGTAAGAGATAAGAGGCAGAGTTTATGAGAATATATAGGGAAGATAACAGTTAACCCTAGACTTGAACAGATTATGATTGAACGGATTGGAGACGTACCCTCTTAGGAGTCGGTGCCACAAAGTAGCAGCTCGTGGGGATAAGCTGTTCGAGTGGAACTTAATTCTCACCAGTGGAATACGAAGAGAGTGAAGGTGGTTTGCTACAATGTGAGTGGCTTGGTGGGTGCCAGCCGTGAAGGTTAGAAGTGGTGGAACTAAGGAATGTAGATCGCCTGAACAGTTTCCATGGAAATACCCATAGAGCAGCGAAAGTTTTGTGATGTCAACGAATACTCGTTGTCACTTTCGTAATGCTCGTTGTAGTAGAGACTTTGTAAAGTGAAGATACAATTATAGTAACGCCGTTGAGCAATACTGGTGACAGACGCCTTCCAATAACACTCGCACTAATAGTACTTGCTCGATAATACTCGATCGAAAAGTAACCATCGAATAGTGATCTGAATAGTAATCCGTATAGTGATCAGTATAGAGAAATAGTATAGTGAATAGTACAGAGATAGAAGATAGTGTAGAAAGGGCGATCCGTATAGTAATAGAGAATAGAATAGAAATGATGATCAATTAGACGCCACGCTAATTCCCATATATACATATCCTTTACCATCAATTATTCAAAATGGGATCGCCTGTGTTTGCTCTCTGGTGATCTGTATTCAAAGTCCAGTGTTGGTAGTTACACTTTATTCCTATATAACAGAAAGGTTTGCAAAGTTTCGTTTGTAGGGAAGGGGGTTATGTTTTGTGAAAAATAATTAATCGCCCATTTTTGTGCTCTTTACTTCCTGAATATTAAAATAAACAAATGGTTTTCTCTTTAACCTTGAATGTTTTTTTTCAGTAAGGTTCACTCTGTACAAGGCCCGGGGGCCACTCGAGGTAGAGGGTTACGTTAAAGCGTAATTTAAATGATAAGGAGGGAAAAATAACGTTCGGTTTCTACTTCACCAAAAGAAGATTGAAATATTTTCGACGACGGCGAGTGTTACACTAAAAAGATACTAAAACAATTAATGGTCAAAATTAATAAATAATTAAAAAAATAAAAAAGGCCACATGGACGCTTTTGAAGTATCGAGATTGGAAAATGAAGCTCCCGTCAATATTTAACAGCCGTGCACCTTGCTGATCTAGCCCTTGTAAATGCAGAGGATAGCAGGAGTAGCCAGGTACTTATTAGAGCGGTACAAGAGACCGACCTTCATTTTTTTTTTCGGCGTTTTTGTTTTCTAGAGAATGAATAGGGAAAATTGCGATAGGGGTTTTTATAAACATGATGAATTTGCGTCTACTTACGCCTCTTGAAATGCTGCCAGGTGAAGGAGTACCTGTCGTGTTCGGACCACGTGCTTGAACAGTTGTCGCACTCACAGTTCAGGCCCTCGTCGACGGTGAAGTCTTCGGCAGTACTGTCTTTGTATTGCATTAATGTCCGACAAACGTGTGCGTTCGACTTGCACTGCGGAGTCGTTTCTCTCCGACTCTAGAAAAGAAAAGAAAAAAAAAGACAATGTATATCAGAGATAATTCTTACATTATTTACATTGTTCGGACTGTTATCCTCATCTTCATTGCCATATTCACAACGTTTCAGTCGTTATACAGTTGATTGTCTTCAGTTGACTAGAATTTCGAACCGAACCCTTTATTTCGTCTACATTGTTCTAGTTCCGTGTGCCATGCCTCTTCCGGGTGTCTCAGTTATTTTCTCTTTAACTCAACTCTCCAAGTTCCAGTTCACTAATGCTGTGACCTGGCATTGAACTCACAATTATTTTGGGTCTAGTCACTAGATCTAACCCATGTCTTTATTCACTGGGTCATGTGTCCTTGATATTTTACAAGGAATATCAATGAGAATTTACGTACAAATTCAATTCTAATTACAGTAACAAAGTCCACAATATTATTATTATTATTATTATTCAGTATTAATGACCGCAACTCTTCACAATCGCCGTATTTAGCTGTCTATTTCAGTCTGTATCTATCTATCTATCTATCTATCTATCTATCTATCTTGGCGGCTAGGATGTCTACCCTAGGGTCGCTATCGAATTGTGCTAGGTGATTCGCGTACCACTCCGCCATCAATCAATATATATCAAATCAATATTAATGGTGTTGTTGCTTGCCTATCTATACAACCGGAGAGCTGCTGTCCGCTTCTATTTTTTTACATTGGCGTTTCCACCTGTAGGTGGAATACATACATACATATATATATATATATATATATATATATATATATATGAACTAAGTACCTCACAAGAAACTACTTAAGAATGACATAAAAAAACATAAAGGAAAGCAAGCAAATCTTCAGGATATCAGATCAACCTAGAAGCTAAAACCATCACCCAAAAATTAGACCTAAACGACCGAATAAATTGCATCAATAAATCACAAGAATTCATTGCACTAAAAGAACACAAAGAAAACTTCAAAGCAGATCCAATCTGCAGAATCATAAACCTATCTAAATTGATCTTGGTAAAATAAGTAAAATAATGCTAAAAAGAATTAACTCAGAACTAAAAACATTAGAAGTAAACCAATATAAAGAGACAAAAACAACCACAGACTGGTTCCATCATCTAAAAGTCAGACAAATATAAACACAAATTTATACAATTAGTTATAAAATATTTTTACTCTGTTCGATGAAGCAATCTCCTTTGCGCGGCAACGCATAAAAAGAAGTACAAATTAAAAACTATCAAGCACTGCCGAAAATCAGTATGATTCGATAACGAATTTTCCTGGCTAAAGAAAGAACGAACGTTCAACGTTACAATGGGAAGCTTTGAAGGAACCGAAACGTTTGAGTTGATAGGCATGCATATATACTCGACATGAATTAAGCAAAATAATCAACAAAAAAAGATATAGGCCTCTAGAAGGACGACAGTCTCATAATGCTAAGAAACTATGACTGAGAAAACAAACTAGAAAAATAACCACAAAAATATTCCAAAACATTGAATAGCCAAAAAACCCAACCACCTAAAAGTAGTAATTTCCTAGACGTCCTAAAAAAGGAACATCAGCCATATAGCTAAACCACTTTGCATACACGTATTTTCCAATCAACCAACCAGAAGACTTCACAATCAATTAACCGTAGGTAATCTGAAAATTCTTCAAATGAAATCATCTTCAACGAAGCCAAAAAAAGATTATGAAACAACGTTAAGAGGTAGTGGATTACTCACATACACACCACACAATAGAGAAAAAAAAACAAAAGAAAAAAAAGAAACATTATATAGTTTAACCTAATATGCAATAAAAATGTAAAAACAAACGTAAAAAATATTCTTTAAAATCATCCACAAACTCATTCATCCGGCACTCTCTGCAAGATATTTAACAGAAGCACAGTAAAAATCAGCTTCAGTTTTAACACAAATAATAAATAAGCATAACAGAAAATAAACTTCAAAAATCACCCACACAAACAAAAGCCACTGTAGGGATACAAAAGGCGGTTATCTACCTTTGGTTGAGATGGGGTCACGTGGGAAACGTGACGGCCGCTTAGTCACGTCACTTCATAGAGTGACGAAAGTGGTCGATTTGTCAGTTAGTTTCCAGGAGTCAAACTGAACAGTTGCATTGTTGCCTCGCTCGGACCTCTGCCCAGGCTAGTAAGCTGACACTTGAGCTGCTTAAAAGCCCATGGCGCCGTTTTTTCTTTGGGGATATATACTATTTATAAAAACTACCTACGGCTCACAGTCCACATGTTTGGAACAACCCCATGGTTCGTTATTTCTTGTTTGAGAGGAATATGTCCTCGTTAGTGACATAGAAGATAAACCCCTCCCCTCCAATATCCGCTGGGAATCTTAAATATGACTTCTTCCAGAACACAGAAAAACCTTCTTGCAACTCCAATCCCCGTTGGAAATTATTACAAGTAAGAATATCACTTTTCGTCTCCTTTTCATAATGCTTGTTGTAGACATATATTATAGTTTCTGTGTTGGACACGTGAAAATATGTGCATATAATTTTCTGTATGCATCAGCAATATAAAACTCTTTCTGAAAACAAAGCAATGGGAGAAACGCAAATTGCGAGAATATTCCTTTCTCACATACTTCACCACTATATGTTGATATATCCGAATTGAAAGATGAGATATTTTAACCACCATTACAACCTATAATTGTAGAGCAAATCCTGAATCTCTTATTAACAGCAATTGCCTGCAAAGCAATATAATACGAAGTCATTGTAAAAACAACAGATAAAACATAAGAATAACTGAAGGACCCTGGAAACGGAGTAACTACGCACGCAAAACACCCTTTACCAATAATGAATATGCACACAACTCTTTCTAAATATATATGGGATCTTAAAAACAAAACACACCAAAAGAATCATGGAAATTAATGAAAACAGAATCAGCTTACAGCAATAAATCCAAAACCTGTAAACTTTATCTGGATGAAAAATAGATATAATCAAGTTACCAAAGCAGCACAAATTACTAAATAAACGACCAGAACTTATCTCAAAATTCAGACGCGAAACAAATTTACTACGTTACTTAAAAATCGAAAACTGAAAACGAATACCTATTAAAACATCACAAAGAAAACTGCAGATATACGCACTATATTGAACGCAGATAATGTAATATATTTTAAACAAAGCGAATGCTTTAAAATAAACAAATAAGATAAACAACACCCAAAAGAAAATAAACAAATTAAGTAAATAATGCATGAGCAAAATAATAAACACCTATGAATACTCGCATAATTACAATTAAGTGATTTTTAAAATATTAATCAGCAGAAAATATTTAATGCATAAATACAAAATACTCTAACTCGGCGTTTTTCAACCGGGCTCCCCCGGAACACTAAGGTTCCACAAAAGGTCCCCAAGGGTTCCGCGAGAGCAGGTGAGAATTGAAACAATTGAGAATGAAATCTGTGTGTGTTTATCTAAAGTTTGACCCCGAATTAAGTATTTGTGTAGCAAAAGACAGGCACAGGCTTCACATTAGAGAAGCATGTTTTATTTTATCAAATCGCTCTGAAAGTAACATTTTCTTAGCCCATTTATTGGTTCACAGGACATTTTGCTTTGATTTACCTTATGTCTTTTCAATATTGTCAGTAAAGGATAAAAAAAAATTAAAAAAATGTTGCAACAATTATCTGTTTTTGTTCTGTTTACATTTATATTATAGGTATATGATATTGGTTACTTATGTTTATTTTTTACCTTTGAGTTTCGAATATTTTGTGTGAGTGAAAACTCCCTGATGAACGAACAGTATGAATTTTATTTAGCATTACCGAAAAATTTGACAAAGAAATATTAAAACCATTTATTCAGAAATATATCCTATGATATTTACCACGTGAACTACGATAAAATAAAAAGAGAAAGATATGGTATATAATTTTGTTTTTGCGCAGGGGTTCCTTGAAACATGTAATTTATTTTAAGGATTACGCAAGGGTAAAAAGGTTGAGAAATGCTGGACTAAATAAGCAGTAATAAATGATGAGTTAAAAGCTAACAATCTTGTACAATAGTTATAATATAATCACAGTCTGGCTCATAATTATTTCTATTCAATGGTATTTAGAATAATTTAAAACAACCGTTCATGTCTAACCAATAAAATACACCGGAAGTACTTGTATTTCCTACCCATAATGCACCATTGACCAGCATAGATAAATAATAAATAATCAGCAAACACTCATGACTTTAATATTGCGTTCAAGTATATATATATATGTACATATATATATATAATTTTTTAATCATTTCACACCAATCAAGGCAATAAAACCACTAAGACGCAAGCAGTTACTGAGCGTGAGAGAATACAAGAAAAAGCACTGTTAAGGAGAAAGAACAATAGCAGAACATGAATTAAGAAAATCTGTACGTGTATCTAAACGGCGTGATATGCTCTCGATAAAATAATTTAATCGGTCTAGCACTGTGGGGATTAAGGAACGAATTTGTAAACAGTCACTATTACTGCTGATAATGCAAGATTCTCCTAGTGATTGAGTTCTCTGAGTGACTGATGTGTTTATGAAAAAATAAATACGCAAAAATTCGACTTTCTCTCTACCGGGCGTCGATTGCGTAGATGGGTTAGAATCTCCGATTGATACCAAATCGGTCGGGTTTCGGTCCCGGCCTGAAGCGGTCGGGTGTCTAACCACACTGATGAGCTGTGATACAGCGAAACAGTCTGTCTGAGGATGACTATATATATATATACATATATATATGTCGGATAGATAAAAAGATCGATTGATAGATAGATAGATAGATAGATAGAAGCGATTGAATGAGTGAGTGAGATAGAGAGAGAGAGAGAGAGACAGAGAGAGAAAATGAGTGAAAAAGATGCAAATAACTCAGACTTCTGTTGTCCTTCACGCTTGTTCTCTCTTTATCGCTTTTTCACCCACGCGTCAGCACGCATACGAATAAGTGATAAAGTGTACATACAAATGAAAAAAAATTACAAAGCTATATTATGCTCATAAAATTCTAACTGGGCTGAAGTCTGTAACATTTTTTCTGGCTTTAAGCCGAAGAACAAACTCTGAAGTTTGTTAGATTCTTTTGTCGAAAAAAAAAATTCAGCATAGCTTTAAAAATGCTTGTCATAATGTTTCGCAATAAAATTCGAGAAACGAAAACTTGCGCTGAAGATTTAAATAAGGCAGAGAGAACGTAAAGGTCTGTACTCTTTAATACTCTTTTCTTTTTCTTTCTCCGCTCGCGTAAAAAAAAACAAAACAAAAAAAAAACAGGCCCCCTTTCTATTCGACTATGCGTTTACCTCTCACCCACACACACATGCATCAGGAATTGTTTGACTCAGTGCTCGATTTAGATTTGCTGAGGCCCGAAGCTATATAAAACTTATAGGCCCCTTTGTAAAAAAAAAAAAAAAAAATGACACAATGTTGTACAAAAGTTAAAAACAAAATTGTTTCGAGGCCCGTATCAGTTGTAAGTGTGTTCAGATTATACATTAAAAAAAAAACCTGCACTGGATCGTACCCAAAGTCGTAAGAGGAATCTTCAACTTTAAAAAAGAAACAAGAAAAGCGATAACGCCATTTTTTTAACTTTTAAACAGCTGGAAAATGTTGCACGTCAAACGAGTCAAAAACGAGAAAATAGATTCTCTTGTAATAAATTAGTATAGAAAATGTTAGAGCGTTTTTTTGGGTTTTTTTTTTTGCTGTGAAAAACACATTGATTTGGAATTTCTTTAAAAAATCAAATAATTGTCGGATTTTAATTAAACTTTTCGGACATTCATAAATGAATGACATTATTTCAGAAATGTTTCTTTTTTAGAAAATCTTGGTAAACATATTTTTTTTTTTATAATCTGTTACCTCCCTACTTATTTAATTTTATGACCTTTAGAGAAATTCATTTCTATACAGTTTCATAGTCATATTAGTTATAAGAACAAGATGTTGGTGAATTTAAATCATCAGTTCTTTTGTAAAACAGAACTCCTAGTTACAAAAAAAAATGCTCTGAATCGTAAAATAAAAAATGCAATAAAACTAAGACATTATTTAATTACAAAAGTTTTTAATTGCTTTTATGAGTAAAATATATCATGGATTCTATTGTTTTTCGATAAATAATGAATTTTTACAAGAATTGTTTTCATTTTTAAAAAATTATAATGAGAGTATTTTATAAAGTTTTAAATCTTTTAAGATTCTGTATTAATTTGTACGGGTTAGGTGATATTGTTCTTAAGTCAAAACTATATTTACTAATCATAGAGGAAAACATTACTACAATTCGACGATCCCCAACGTTTTAAAAAGAATTAATTTTTTTTTTTTGCGTGTGTATAAACATGACAATTTTTGTAAATACGGAGGTCCATACACGACATAATCGGAAAATAAAAGCGGCAATTATAGTAAATTTAAAGCCAAAGTTCCTAAAATTCAATATATTTTTGAAGAAAATATATTACCAGCAATAAATTTTTGAAGAAAAAAATATTACCAGCAATAAATTTTTAGAAAAAATTTAGCAGCAATAAAAATCTTGACGGCATGAAATAACCCACTGAAGTTGATGTGCCGTAAACAAAACCAAACCTCTGGCACATCACCGCAACGGATGAAGGATAATGGTGGACAAATCAGCAAGTCGGCGATTCAAAGACTACTTCAGTGGTTAAGGGCGAAATAATAATAATAATAATAATAATTGTCCTTTATTTTTTGAAGAATAAAGTTGATAAACAAGAAAGTAATTATTACACAACCTAATAAAAGTCTTAAAAGATGTAATCTTAACAACGTATGTTCCACAGATTACCCTGTTGACGTCAAACACAGAAAGGAAACTGTAAAACCACCCAGAGAGGCTAGCAAAGAAAAGTGAGAAGAAGGGGCTAACTATTAACGGAAGAAGACAGAATGAAAGGCCATCAAGAAGAAAAAGAGCTACAATGTCACGTCAGAATCAAGGAGGTGCAGAAATAAAACTGTCTGGGTAGTCTAGTAACCGACGACAGCAAAGGTGACACCGAAATCCGAAGGAGCATTGAAATAGCAAAATATGTCTTCAAGAAACTAAGTAAAGTATTAGAAGATAGGGAAACACCTTAGAAACAAATAAAAGAGCGTTGAACTTCTGTCATATCTACAATCCTATATAATAGTGAATGCTAGACAATTTCCATTCAGATGAAGGAGAAACTTGTAGCGACAGAGAAATGATTCTACAGACAGATGCTGAGAATACCATGGCATAAACATACCAGCAATGTGAAAGTTTTTTTAAAAAAAATGGGAACTAAAAGGAAGCTTATAGTGCCGATCAGAAAAGGACAGTTGAAATTTTTGGTACATATAACGAGCAAAGAGAGCCTGGAGAATTTGACACTTACAGGAAATAGTGGAGGCAAGAGGGACAGAAATTAACCTACCTAATGAGTTTGTGTAAATGGATGGGAGAACGAGGATAAAACGGGATACAAATGCTGCTTAGAGTTACAAGTTGTGGAGAGTCATGATCACAGACTTCCTTAAGGGACGACATAAGAAGACGGCCGTCCTTGCTATGATGATAAACTACATCCGCGTCCGACAGCAAGGCCTCTGATCAGTAGGTTTTGAGGAGTGTGGAACCACCTCTTAATTGCAGGTGTTCCCAGGTCCACCCTGACCCAGGGTGGTAGGATCTGTTAGGGTCCCAGCTATGGGTAAATAATTAACCCCTAAACTGCGGTCAAAACACGATAAAAGTGTAAAAATAGGTTTTAATACCAGAAATACATTTTTGTAAAAAAATATTACCAGCAATACATTTTTGGAAAAAAATATTACGAGCAATACATTGTTGAAGAAAAAAAATATTACCAGCAATAATTTTTTTTAAATATATTACCGGCAATATATTTTTCAAAAAAAAATATTACCAGCAATAGATTTCTGAAGGAAAAAAATATTACCAGCAACAGATTTTTGAAGAGAAACTATTACCAGCAATACATTTTTGGAAAAAAATAATATTACCAGCAATACATTACAAAATGTATTGCTGGTAATATTATTTTTTCCATTTTTCGGCATTAAATAACCCACTGAGGTTGACATGCCGTAAAACATAACAAACCAAACCAAACCAAACCAAGAAGACAGTACAAGAAAATTAGTGTTAACTATTTAATGAACATCGAATTTCCTCATTGATGGTGGTACGATGGAAAATGTATAAACTTGGTTTAGTTCGAAGACGCAATTCTGGATCCCTCAGTGAAGCTTGAACTCATTTCTTCTTCTTCAATGTGCCGTGTTTCTTCAGGATGTAGGGATCATGACTCTCCTATCCCTTTGTATTTCTTAATTATGTAACTTTTGTTAATTTGCTATCCACTCCTATTCAACCATCCATTCACACATTGGTTATGATGGTGACCCGCTGACTAGCTCTATCCCAATATGTCATGTGAGAGTCAAATTCTCTAATCCGCACTTCCTCATTATACGTTCAAGAAATTTAAACCCTTTCTTTCCGATTCTAAGTATAGATCCGTCCTGGGTATGACGATAAACTACATCCGACAGCAAGGCCTCTGATCGCTAGGTTTTGAGGAGCATGGAATCACTATTTAATTGCTGTTGCTCCCAGTTCCACTCTGACCCTGGGTGGTAACATCTGTTAGGGTCCCAGCCATGGGCAAATAGTAAACACCTAAACTAAAATTGGAACACTCTGAAGGTATAAAAGTACATTTTTATAGTAAAAATACCAGTAGTACGTTTTAATAGTAAAAAAGTTACCAGCAATTAATTTTTGTTTCATTTGCGAAAGCAGTGTAACATATTGCTTTAAAGCTCGCAGGAAAATGACCCATAAGGAGTTGATATGCCTTTAAACAAACTATAGCTATAACTAAGTATAAGTGACCGTTTTGTTTACATTTTCCTTAAAACTACTTCATTGCTCAAATGTACCATTTATGATATTCTCAGCATCCTTCTGTAGAAACATATCTTTGTTACCGCCAGTCTCCTGCAATATAGGAGGTTTGATATTATATTACACTTCAGCACTCTTCCCTTTCTTCCTGAGAAAAATTCCTGTTTCTTTTCTAAGCTTTTGAGATAACTACATCCTGGGTATGACGATAAACTACATCCAGCAGCAAGACCTCTGATCAGAAACCATCGAGGAGCATGGAACAACCTCTTAATTGCTGGTGTCCTCAGGTCCACCCTGACCCGGGTTGGTAGCACCTGTTAGTTTCCCAGATATAGACAAATAGCTAACCCCAAAACTGGGGCCAAAACACTGTGAAAGTGTAAAAATAAGTTTTAATACCAGCAATACTTCCTTGTAAAAAATTATTACCAGCAATAATTTTTTGAAAAGATTATTACCAGTAATGAATTTTTGAAGAAAAGATTATTACCAGTAATGAATTTTTGAAGAAAAGATTATTACCAGTAATGAATTTTTGAAGAAAAAATTATTACCAATAATGAATTTTTGAAGAAAAAATTATTACCAATAATGAATTTTTGAAGAAAAAATTATTACCAATAATGAATTTTTGAAGAAAAAATTATTACCAGCTATACATTTTGGGAAAAAAAAATATCCAGCAATAGATTTTTGAAAGAAAAAATCATTACCAGCTATACATTTAAAAAAAAATATTAGTAATAAAAATTGTCGGCATTAAATAACCCATTGAGGTTGATATACCATAAAACAAACCAAACCAAGCCAAAATCTTTTCAGATACATCTTTGACTCTTCCAATTCAGATTTCGGTTCCACATTTTCCGCGTTCTGTCAAAACATTTCCCCAGACAGTTAAACTCTTCTACTTGTTTGATTCTGACATCTCCAATTCCTAACCCGCATAGTAGTAATATTCTGCGAGTGACGAGCTTGCTAAGCATTGCGCTGCCGTATGCCTAATTCACTCCATCGTTTTCATCTTCTAACTTTTTCCCTTGAAAGTTTATCCGTGTGCAAGAGCGATCGCGCGCGTTCGCAGTCTCTCTTTCAAACACACACACGCTATTTTGTTCTTTACAGAAATACAAATCAGGCGAACAAAGTTCGACTTTATTTCTTCTTCTTATCTCCCTGCGACCGCCGCTTGTGGGAGGTACTCTCACCATACTGACAGATTATGCGTTTTACGTCATCAGTTTTTGCGTACTGTTACTTGCTAGATTTATTTTTTTCTTTCCTTTTTGATTTTTCTTCCTTGTTCTTTTCCCTCGCCTCTGTTTTCCTTCCTTTCTTTCTTTTAATATCTTCTGTTACTTCCTGGCCTGAGTAGGAAACTGCATGCGAAAGTACAATCAACCACTTGTTCTAACGATAAGCCATAAAGAGGCACACTTGAATCGGGAAGCCGAAGTTGACCTGCACCAACCAGTCCAAGATATACACATATCTTGTCTAGTTTTGTCTGTCCGTTATTTTGCGTTAGATGACTGTATATTTGTTTATTTAATTAGAAGAATATTAAAATATATAAATATTTCACTCCTGTAGTTCACAGCTAGTAACAAGCAGAATTTTTTTCTCTTGATGATGGCCATGTTGGCCGAAAATAGTCAAGAAACCTAATTGAAATAATAAAATAAAAACAATATTAATATACAACCCAGTGTGTCTGAAAATTTTAATTTTTTAATATTTTTATTGTTCAAATCACACACACACACACACACATATATATATATATATATATATATATATATATATATATATATATATATATATATATATATATATATATTATAAATTAATTGAATTAATTAAAATATTTTTATATTTAAAAATAAGTTACTCCAAAATTCGCTTGAGGTTGAAATGGAAGTAATGTCTTTAATTTAATTACAAAATTAAATTCGAATCTTTTAGCTTCCATTTTTGAAACATGGTTAGAAATGTGTAGCGAAAAAAAACACATTTTAAATCAATTAATTTATAATATTAATGCTCTGTAAATTTAAATTTAGCACTATTTTGCAAAAATAAAAAATATCTATAAGAACACCGAATTATATCTCTTACTGTTCTTTCTTTATATATATATATATATATATATATATATATATATATATATATATAATGTACTCTCCCGTCGAGTTCGACGTATGAGGTTCCGACGACCACGAAGTAATTATCTGCATGCCAATGATAGGCATGACTTTTTAATATATATATATATATATATATATATATATATATATATATATAATGTGTTTTTTATAATGATATAAAAAAAAAATTCTGCTCTGTTGTAAAATATAAAATTTTGTTACTAATATTCAACCAATCCTAGGCTCAAGTGTCATTCCAGGTAGAGTGTTAGTGTATTGACTTGGCGTAGGAAAGTATAAGCGTTAGGAGTAGAGAGCTGAACGCAGACTTTAGAAGGAACCGGAAACCCAATCCTAAAGAAGAAACAAAGGATATATCTCTACTCATGTTCAAAAGACAGGACAGGAGTATGAACCAGACGATAGTCGAACCTATGTACTTCTAAAAAAGAAAAGTAAAAAGGATTATGGTAGCTTCCATTTCGATAAAGGAGAGCGGAAATTTCAATGACTCTTACTAAAAAAAACACATCAAGACCAGGCAGTTATATGCAGAAAGATAGACTCCGACAAAGTCTCAGTGTTAGCAAAAAAAAAGAAAAAAATCATGATTTTATAGCCAATCAGCATTACCTTTATTTAAACTTTTTTTAAAAAAATCTCATTACCTACCAATCGCGTGTCATATTTGGTTAGTGACATAATGGTTATAGACCATATAGAGCCGAGTTCAAATTCTTGCAAGATCTGATACTGAAATGCTCTTGGGATAGACAGAAATTCATCTATTTTTTTCCACCACTTCAGCTCTCAATTAAACTCTATCCGAGACTGGAACCTCTAGCCTTGGATGGTAGCCAGACTAGGAGAAAGAAAACTTTGATTTCCAGACATTGGAGAAAGTAACAGAAAACTTCCCTATCTTTCCTAACAAAACTAGCCAATTCAACGATAATATCGAAAAAGAAAGAATAGAGAGTTCTGACTGCTTACGTTATTAAAAGAATTAAACTTTTTTTACTCTTGTTCATCCAATACAAGGCCTAAGAGTCTCTCAAGGTAGAGGTTTACAGAATGAAGTTGTTGAAATAGATAATAGTTGACCCGATACATGAAGAGATTAAGATTCTAGTGACCACAGAAGCATCACCTCGGGAGTCCATTCCAAAAAGCAATGGTTCTTGAGAAGGAGCGGTTCTAATGGAACTTCTTCTTTACCAATGAAATACGATTATGATATTTCGACCCTGCATACCAGAGGTTCTCAACCGATTTGGGGCCATGTCCCACTTTGGCATTTCTAAAATTCTGGTGACCCCCTCCTTGTAATATTTAATTCTTACATGTATGCCAATTACACATGTACGAACATGCACACAAAATGTTTTTATATATGTATACTGTATATGCTTCGTATGTATTAACACGTATTAACATTAACACTCCCACTCAGACTCACTAGAAAACAATTCACTGTTAATAACTCATTCTCAAATTGCCCCCTTATTCTGTTGGCATAATAAGCCGAAGGGTGCACATCCTACGCATGCCCCATCAAATTTTGCCATGCCTAACCGGTCGGAATCATTGTTTTATACATAGGAACCAGGGAAAGTAACTCGTCAGAATATTTGAAGTCTCTGAAAAGGTTAGAATTCTAATCCAAAGCTTCAGTTAAATCTGATTTAATCCGGGATAATAAATGCCTTTTTTTTTAGTTCCTTTCGCGGCAAGTCGTTGTCATAGCGATCTCGGTGATTTCTGTTTTTCTCTCGGGTGAATATAGATATTTAAAAAAAATATTAGTATAAATAAATCTCGTTACTGTCATGTCAGCAAATCCAGGTTTGTTTGTCTTTTTCTTTGACACTGTAGACTAAGGAATTTGGTGTCGCTTTCTTAACATTCTTCAGCTATTAGTAATTAACAGCAAAATATCCATCTTTACTGCGTACTGAAAATGACATTTTAATACATTTACGTCGTTGTTATAGAAGCGTCCTCTATTGGTTAGAGAGAGGCAATTGGGCAAATAAAATCTGCTCGCGACTGTCTACCACACCTGAAAGTTCTGGTAAGTAATTGATGTTTATCTCGGCCACACCGTCTTAACATTATATCTGTCACAATGATAGTCAAACACCCTACCATAATCGCACGTGAAACGTCATGTTTTTTTTTTACGTTATAGCCAGGATTACATATCGTGTATTCAGACAACAGATCCTATTTCTAAGCATTACCACCAACAGATACAACAGATGAAGGTTGATTAGAAGCATATATTCGAATGAGGAAACCTGCTGTCACTTAATAATAATAATAATAATACAAGACAAGAAATTCAGGAAGTGTCTGCTTATTGACATAGCGGTACCATCTGAGAGAAACACCTCCATAAAAATTATCGAGAAATTGTCCAAATACAAAGATCTGAAGATCAAGATTAACAGGATGTGGGAAATGAAGACTGGGACAGTACCAATAGTAATCGGAGCTCTGGGCCTCGTGAGAAAAAGGAATGGACAAATTTACTAACAGTGTCCCAGGTAACAGCAACATACAAGTTTCCCAGAAATTCGCCCTACTAGGGACATCCCATATACTTATTAATTGAAGAACAATTCTCCTATAGGGCCTAAGGACCATATTTTGAACCCGGCTCTACAGGATACAAAGCAGGAAACATAACACACAAACAATAATAATATCAGTGAGTATTTCGACTTTACCAGGGAAGAGAGGAACCTTGTGGGTGACAAATTATTTTCCACCTTACAA
>CAHIKZ030002379.1:870000-877500 GCA_903632075.3 Acanthosepion pharaonis
TAACTAAATACAGACATAATGAACGCGCAAACACCCCTTGTCTGGTTGAATTGGATTCCTCTGTAACCTTGGAAACGTGAATTATGATTTTAGCTGTGTCTTTAAAACCCAGTAATTTCAAAAGTTACTCCAAAATTTGCTTGAGGATGAAATGGAACTAATGTCTTTAATTTAATTACAAAATTAAATTCTGAGCTTTTAGCTTCCATTTTTGAAACATGGTTAGAACTGTGTTGCGGAAAAAAACATATTTTAAATCAATTATTTTTATATATATATATATATATATATATATATATATATATATATATATATATATATATATATATATCGAGGAAGTGTACAATATGGGCGATCGAGCGTTTGTAAAGATAAATATATCTGAAGGTCACTTAAAACGTTAAACTTACAGTCAACATCTATTGTGGATTTCTAGGTCTACATTCCCCAGGGTCTATTTTAGAATTACATTTTTCAAAAATGAAATACAATCTCTACAAGATCCTTGAGTAGTTTGCATTTTTTAATATAACAATAAAAATATAACACAATAAAAATATTATAATTTCTATTTTTTATAATCTATATAATACTAAAAATCTCTGATTACGTGCTTGCGTGGTGCATCGTCCGTCCGGCGCATAATAAGGATTTAAGTTTCCTTTCACATCTCTCTTTCCACCTCTCTCTTTCCACCTTTCTGTGATTGCGTGTGAACTTGCGTGCTGCGTTGTCCGTCCGGATCATAATGATTTAAGTTAATCTGATTTAAGTGAATAAGATTTAAAAATACGAGTTGATTATACAATAAGTATTTTTATTTTAACTTTCTTCAAACACAATTTTTTAATTAAGATATTTTTAAGTTAAAGACAGACACAAAAAGATCCCGCTTTGCTTTTTCGTCCAGTTTTTTGTAGACTAATTATTTATGTTTTAGCTTTCTTTAAAAAAAAAAAAAAACAATATTTTAAAAATATTTTTTGGCATATTTAAAAAACATTTTCAAGTGAATATGATTTAAATATATTTTTTCGGCATATTGAAAATATTTTAAAATTAATATGAATTAAAATATACCTTAAGTAAATAAGATTTAAAAATACGAGATATTTACACAGTAAGTATTTTTTTTCTAATTTCTTTAAACAGACATTTTATAATGTTGGAATCAACTTCAGTATTTTATAACCTGAACCTTCAGTGACTCAACGGGTCACAGGTAATTTATCATAATAAAAAGTTATTTGCGAATATAGTGTGACCATATGACATGATAAATGAAGATGAAAATGCACATACATGTTGTCTGAATTAACACCTATCGTAGCGAGACAATAAGTTCATTTCCCCGACAGAGTTCAAATTCCAGCCTAGCCTGTTGCGTTCAATTTCGCAAAAATGATAAAGATACCACCCATCTCTTCTCCACTATCTATATTGATAGAGTTCAAAATAATTTACAGAGTCTTTTGGGGTGGGAGGAGACTTATTCTACACTCTGCAATCTTTTTCCAAAGGCGAAACGACGCAAGCCACTATGCCTATTCTATCGCTATTTCCATGGCAAATGTCCATTCTTTAGTTCACCCAGTTCAGACTTTTACAGCAAGGATACGCCATCCCACTTCCACAAAGCCGAATCACCCACATTTCCCCAGTGTTCCAAATGCAAGAAGTTCTTTCGGTACTACTTAAATAGAGTGGTCCACTCATAAAAATTAGGGGCAATTTTTTTAGGAAATATTTTTTTCTTAATTAGCATTCTTTAGACATTTCTTGGGCCGCGACGAGAATTATTGATTTGTTATCAATTTAAAAGAGGGTCCTGTTGCAAACATCGATTCCTGACTTTGAAGAATTACTCACTCTGCTGTTATTTACAAATGTCAAATCTGAATAATATGTATTTGCTAATCTGAATAATTTGTATTTAAAAAGTTTTTTTTTAACATTTTGCTTTACATTTAAAATTTTTTGTTTTTAATATGGGATTTTTTCCTGAAGCACATGTAAACACATTTGAGGCTAATAAATATTTATCGTAAGAATAAACGGATTCAGAATTTTAAAATTTAAAAAATTTATGCAAATTTTTGTTCTTTACTTAAAAATATATATATCCGTTTTTTCGTTATTTAAGAGAAATCTTTTTATAACTTTTCCTCAAAAATATGTTTTCGTACGCAAAACGCAAAAATTCAATAATTCTATAAAATTCAGGAATCGATTTTACACTCTATTGATATTATAAACAAGAACTCCACTTCCAAATCGATAACAAATGATTAAGTTTCAATTCTGACGAATATCACAGCCGAAGGAAGGTTTTCTTTTTTATGTACCGTATCCCCTCAGGACTTAAGCGATTATGGCTCTCCACAATTTCCTGTTCCATGTATCTCTTATTAAATGTTGTGTTTTTGTTATTTCGCCTAAGTATAAAATGCTAATCTACAAAAATTATTTCCTTAAATAAATTTTCCTTATTTTTTTTTTAATGAACGGACCACTCGATTTAAGTAATGCCGTTCACACAAACTGTTTTTTTCCTGTGTGAGTTTTCCCTGGGTCAATCGTTACCACAACCCCCATAACCTTCATTTCCTACCACCTTCTCTAACATTCATCCTTACGGCCATATTACGTTGAAACAGTGGTTCTCGTACGATCACTAAAGTTAAGCAACGTCGAGCTTTGTCCGTACCTAAATGCGTGACATCTTGTAAATACCAGGTGCTGTGAGATTGAATGTTCGGGTGGTGTAATGGATAATGACTCGGAATTCGTAACCGGTGAGCCGAGTTTCGATTCTAGTTGGCTTCTTTATATTCACCTACGCGCAAATACCCTTTAGAAAGGTATGAATCCACATCTTCTTTCCCAGCTATGGATTAATTAGTTTGTTTTGTTTTACGGCATATCAACCTCAATAGGTTATTTAATGCCGATAAGATTTTTATTGCTGGTAATATTTTTTTTCTCAAAAATTTATTACTGGTAAAATTTTTTCTAAAAAGTATTACTGGTATTAAAACCTGTTTTTATACATTCATAGTGTCTTGATCCCTTTTGTCGGGGTTAACTATTTGCCCATAGCTGGGACCCTGACGGGTGGTACTACCTCGGGTCAGGGTGAACCTGGGAACACCCGCAATTAAAAGGTGGTTCCACGCCCCTCAAAATCTTCTGATCAAAGGCCTTACTGTCGGATGTAGTTTATCATCTTACCTGGGGCGCTAATTAGGATTTGTATGACTAAATTATTATCACACACACACACACACAAACACAAATTCCTTACAATCTAAAAATAATCTGCAAAAGGTTGATAAACCGTAAAAAACGAAACAATCAGTCTGACATTCATATCACCCACCTCATTCAACGTTACCATTTTGTCTGTAACCCTCAATTTTAAGTGGTACACGAAACTTGTTTTTGAGTGAAATTTCGCATGAAAATCATGGAAAAGAGACTTATTTTTATCCCTGGTTACACATTTGTCGAAGACTGTAGAATGAATCGGCCGAAATGTTAATAAATAAACAAAAGTAACAAACATAATGTTCCAGTCTTTCGACCAAGCAAATATTATATATTTATTTGTAATTTGCATGATGTACAGTCAAAGGAGGCACGGTGGAATAATGGATAGCGGCTCGGGTTGAGAAATCGGAGAGACGAGTTCGAATTCCTGTCGAATCCATTACATTCACTTACGTGCTAATGCCCTTGGGAAAGGTATGAATCTTCTTCTTATCCCCCAGCTATGGGTAAGTAAGTAAATTTAGTATAAATGTAAGTATTTAGTGTATGTATAGACTTGGATGGCAACTAGTCTACTTCAAAAAGAAATGGCAAAAAATCTGCCTCGTCAGTCATGTATCGAAAGATACATGATTGCCTAAACTTGCATCACATATGACTGTCAGACATTAGTCCAATTGTAAACAATGTAAAAATTAACGCTTCATCTCAGACACTCAGTCATAAAGCAAATATCGGTAAAAAAATTCTACAAGTCCATGGACACTTTTATTTACCATCGTGTCGTTTGTCCGTTTCTTTCACTGAACCAGAACCATCTTTCTTTGAACCGCGTAGACAGGCTCTACGGAATCAGAAACAAAGAATTATAGGAAATAACAGAAACCATATCACTTGGGGACTTTCAACAGCGGCAACAACTAAAATGGATAATACATGTATCTCGAAGAGAAAATTTATGATGTTGATATTCCTCACTACTCTAAACAAAAGGGTGGGATGGAAATTCCGGTCAATAATATAATGAATGATATTGAGAAACCTATTTTCCTGAAAAATTGTTTTAATAGAAAAACTTTATGAATTTTAACCGACATCGGCACTTGCTGTTGTTCAGTCAATGAATTCCGAATGAAATAAGGAAACGGTTAATATTACCATTACCGTATTGGGTTCCATTGCGGTTGTGAGTTCAATCGCTGGGTCTGGTAGTACTGAAAAGTCACATATTCTGGTTTAGTGGAAGAAACGGCTAAGTGACACAAAAGACTGGTGAATATTAACTGATATTCGAACATATCAACCTCAATACGTTATATTAACGGAATGCGAACAATCTATCACCATGGATTGAATAAAGGGTTCGATATGTAATTTCAAGGTCGTCGCGTATGAAAATAAACACCTGAAAAAGACCGGAGGTGACAACGGTTAAAATGTTGGAAGTATAATAGTCAAGATGAAGATGCTGGTCTGAATAATAAAGGATATAATAATGATAATTTCTATCTAAACTATAATTATATATATATATATATATATATATATATATATATATACGTGCGCTCGCGCGTCTGTGTGTGTATATAACGGGTGTAACAGCAAAATTTTGCAATCGTCAGATTAACCTTTGAACCGTTGTATCTTAGAAATGATTAAAGCTATCTTACTGGAATTCTCCGAGGTTTTTATAACACTATTGAACACTACTTTGACCAATAAGTATGTATTTATCTCTAAGTTGAAATGATGATCCCGCTTGCTGTTGTGATATTCTGATCCAGATTTCCTCTCGACTGTTCACTCTTTTTAAAAATTATTCACCATTCTCTTGATCGTTCTTGAATGGACTTTGAAAATGGAAGCCAGAATATGAATGTTGGTACCATTACTGAAGGCCTGAATGATGTTCTTCCTCTCACCATTGCTCAGTTGGAAAGACATAGTGAGGCTGACATAAAATGATTTTAATCTGTTCGCTTTCTAGATGAAAAACTCAAAGGGATTTTCAGTGATTCTTACGACAAATGGTGTCAAGATGGCTAAACGTCTTATCTGAAAACCTGGAAAAAAAAGAAACTCAATTAGTTTATTGGTTTTGTGGGATGGACAATTATCCCATGCTTGGACAATTTTGCTGTTACACCCGGTATATTTCTTACTATAAACACTTAAACAGTAAAATTAATATCAATCGGTATTTCACGTTGGATTAACAAAATCTGCTTAAATATAGATGCTCATATGCAGTTGAATTTGGATCTGAAATTTTCCCTTCAATGAAAGATACTCAGCCAAACCCCAAATAACCACCTTTTAAGCCCTGCAACGTACAGCCTATTCCACTTCTTCACGCACCAGTTGAACATGCTGTATACATCATTTCTCAGCTTTCTTTAACCCCTCCCCATCCAAATTCTGCTACTTGGCAATTCAAATACTGATTTTGGGAAGTAGGTTGGGCTAAGAACTGTTTAGCACATTTTTTAAAGCGTTTCACACAAGGGGTTACAGAGAGTTGGAGCGAGAGCAAATAGGAATGATAGAGGAAAGGATGAAGAGAAGGATAGGGGATAGATCAAGGCATTTGGAGACGTCGATTGACATTACATTTGAAGAGATGGGGATTATAGCTATCAGGGAAACAGGAAAAGGGGAGGGTATTCCACAGGCGAGAAGTGCGAGACATGAAGCTGTTGGAGTTGAAGAGACGGCTACATTTAAAAGTTTTTAAGTTGAACGCTTAAATTCAGGAAGTCTGGAAACCAGCGAAAGCAGCTCATCGGAGCAGTTACCGTGAAAGTATTTGTAAAAAAAAAAGACAGAGGGAGGTGACGGCACGTCTGTGATAGAGCGACTGTAGACGAGATGCCAGATTAGGGCCAAGTACATTGCATAACCGCCTCTGGATTTTATCAAGAACCTTGAGACAAAAAGGAGGGGCTCCAGACTATATATGGCAGCAATACTCCATGCAGGGGCGAATGGTTGATTTGTAGATTCGAAGGATCGACTCAGGCGAGAAAAATTTCCTGGCGCGGCACATATATAATATTCAGTTTTCAACACTGACAAGGAAGTCTGTTTCATTGAAAATTGAGTTCTTTGGTCTACGATATGCTAAAAGGCCGGCTTTCTCAAACAAAGTTTTACGGTTTGGTTTGAGATGTTGTATTTCCCAGCGACTTTTGATTATTTGAGATAGTGGAGGTAGAGTAGTATTGAAAGGAGGGGGATGCGTTTGGATTTGTTTTTAATTTTATACTTTAAGGTGTCTTCTCTCGGCGTGGAAATTGCTTTATTTATTTGTTCACTGATTAATTGTTTTTATATATCACACTAAAGTACCCGATAAAATGTGTTTTTGTTAAATATCAGTAAAAATCAGCTACAGCTGCACCAAGAACATAATAATAAAAAATGCACCACAGGAAAACAATCAACAAACCACCCGAACAAATTAAACCTACATGCAACTGCAGAATAAAGAACGAATGTCCCTTGAACTGCTATTGCTTGTAAAACAATGTCATATACCAAGCCCCTGTAAAATCAGCAGATAACGAAGAGAAAATATACATAGGAGTAACTGAAGGAGACTGAAAACAAAGAAACTACGCACACAAAACACCCTTTACAAATAGCAAATACACAAATAGCACGATTCTTTCTAAGCATATCCGGGATTTGAAAAAAATTACACCAAGAATATCATGAAAAATAAGGAAAAGAACATCAATCCAAAAACTGTAAACTCTTCTTACAGGAAAAAAGCTTACCCAGACCAAAACAAACTCCTAAATAAACGATCATAGCTCATCTCAAAATGCAGACGCAAAAACAAATTTTTACTACGTTATTTAAAATAGAAATCTGAAGAAAATAAATGAAAATAAATAAACATAAAAAAAACTAAAATCAATTAATCTAAATAAATAAATAAACTAAGCAAATAATAAACAAATTAATAAACCACGCCCACCAAAATAACCGTCAAAATTATACGATAGGCCACCCACAAGGCAATAAAATTACCCACAATGCATTACTGACCAGTATATATAAAACGTCGAGCAAAAGCACAACGCTTATGGTATTCCTATTGCGTTTAACATGAAACAGACTATCGCTCTTGGTTGTTGACTTCAAAGTTTAATTTTATATTTACATAAGCTCTATCCCTGATTGAGCACTCTAACCCATAAATATAGCATACCTTAAAACTATAAT
>CAHIKZ030002379.1:882500-927500 GCA_903632075.3 Acanthosepion pharaonis
ATATTGTTTTGCAAGCAATTGACATATAACGGACATTCGTGCTTTTCTCTGCTGTTACAAGTGGGTTTGAATTATGCAAAGAAAAAATATGGAATAATATACCGCACGTAAGGAAAATACGGTTTTAAAACAAATAAAATGTCCCCCGCAACACAAAGAACTAGACCACTTTGAAAAGAACTTAATAAGAAACAAAAAATTTCATAAAGAAATTTCATAAAGATTATTTTCTAGAAAAAAAAAAGAAAGTAGATATAATCAAAATAAACAATTCCACTAACTTATTAGTGCAGTGGACAAAACTAAGTATTTATATAAACTAGCACCCCCTCGTCAGGCCACGATTACGCATAAGCATGAAACATACCGTCGCCGCTGGGTGTTGAGATCAATATTCATTTTTGTTGTAGCATACCTACGGACGATAATTGGTATGTCCCCATTCATATAAATACAGTAGTCTGCAGTTGGAGATTCGTCTCCAGTTGTGCTGGTCAAATTCTCTGCCTCCGGGCAGAGAGAATCCCCAGACGAGGCTATGTCGAAGGGCAGAGTCTAGTCTCGGGAAACAGCTACCCGACCCCGTTTTATACGAGGTCTACGGGGAATTTTTGGTCGAGCCTACGGGCTCGGATACCCTACATTAAATTTGGCCTTGTGCCATACCTGACCGCGTGGGGCAGTTGGTAGATATCCTTCAGTTATAGATTCATTGTGGAATTCACTTGACTTCTAGCAGTTGACTGCTTCTTCTACGCGTCGCTGGCGAATCTTATATGTGTTGTTCTTGTCCGAAGTGTTATCGTTCATTATCAACCTTCGTGTGATTATTCTATTCAATAACTTTCTCTACGTTACAACACTTTTTCTAATCACAAACGCTATATCCCTGATATTGAGCATTTTAACCCCTGAATATAGCATACCGCAAAATTATATTTTATCAGATTTTGAAGATAGAGGATTTATATATGTAAACAGTATAGGCATTGGAATATCAATACTACATGATGACTGCGAGTTTTACTAGATCAAATGGCACGACTACTTTAGCGGACTGTATATATATCTATATATCTATATATATATAGGCCGTTGGGAAATTAAAAGAAAATAGGTGAAGGAAAAAACCGCTCCTAGACAGTTCTTTTGTTTAGGCTTAATGTTTAAGGTTATTTATGTTCATAAATAGTAAAACTACTTTGAAGGAGACAGTGGAAACTTTATTCCCATCGTGATTTCACGAAGCATACTACTACATACAGAATGTAGTGACAAAGTTAATATTACATTCGGTTTGAGTAATACTCAAATTTCCCGAAATTATTTTGGTTAACTCCTCTTATGTCAAAAACCCCAAAACATACACAACATCCGGCCTTCGCATCCATGGCGCCTTTCCTAATCACATATCTAAGAGCAGCCATGATTAGTTTTACATCACGGTAATATACATTAAAATCCTGATCAAAACCGCATAAACTTATGTTACTGTAACCAGATGCCCTCTAATTACATAAAATATATTTTTTTAAATCAGTGAAATATATATTCTCTAGACTCGGCAACCTACGGCACGCGTGCCACACGCGGCACGCCAAGCAATTTCGAATGGCACGAAGCCGCAAATAACATCACGAAGTCCGAGCCAATAACTAGTTCAACGGAAAAGATATTTAGCAGTTTCAGTTTTAATATATACTAAAGTATTTATACTATATATTACTATATAAAATATATTGTAGAACAAGTATATTGACCTTGGCTTGTATAAAAATATGTATACTGTTGGCAAATGAATGATTTTAAAACCCTAAGTCGGCATATAGTTAGCAAAAGGTTGCTGACCTCTGCTATAGATATAACTTCTACAGACAATTATAACTGCCTAAAAGACATCTTAGACTATAAAAATAATTAGATTGTGTCTCTCTTCAATCATATCTGCTCTTTCATCTTTTTTTCCAATATATAAAAACCATTTTACTTAAAAGGTCTTATTTTCTTGATTTCAGATGAAAGCTTGGATGTTTTCAATGAAATTTTCACTTTACAAAAATACACTTTATCATTATGGTTTAGATATATTGAAAAATAAAGAAGGCTTCAGGCCGGAAGGGATTAATTAAAAGCAAAAACATTCATATATATTGCTTATACCTTAGTTTCACATTTATATTACTAATACCACAACGTTTATATTGAAAAGATTAACCTGTTATCTCTCTGAGCAAACTGAAATGCGTAAACATATAGCACAAATCCACGACCCCCTGATAAGTTCTTTTAGATTTTACTCGACATTACAATAGTTCTCTGTCGCCTTCACTGTAAGAAAAACGATCACAAACCCAAGAAGCCATTAGAGGCTTACAAGTCTTCTGTCTCTTGACCACAATAGACCTCCAACTCGTTCCTGACCAGAAAGAGCAAGAGGGACATAACCACGTACAAGTAGCTACCTGTCTCTGATTTTGTTGTAGTCTTGTTAGGGCCAGAAATAAAGACACAAGAGAGAAATTGAGTTAAACAAATATACTAACAGAAACAATAATACAAACATATACAAACGAGAGTGTTACAACAAGCATGTTCGGTCCGACTGTCAGAGCGGATTGCTGGAAACTTGACCCTCCAAAAAGCAATACCTGTTCCTATTTATAGCTGGGAGAGTCCATACGTGCGTGGGTAAATTGCCATAACAGATTTATTGTCGTCTTTTTGAATACTTTCACCCCAAGTAAGGTGATAGTGACACTAAGATGAAAGGCGTTATTAAAAATGAAAGCAAATGAAAAACAAATGTTAATAGGGAGAAAGGACAATAAAAGAACAATGTTAAGAAAGACAGGAGATGGCGATTGATGTTGCATTTAATTTTGTGAAGATCGTAGTTGACAGAAAAGCAAGAAGCCGGAGAGAGTTCCACAGTCGAGAAGTGCGAGAGAAGAAACTATCAGAATAGAACTTACGGTTATTTCTAGCTATTTCAACGGTAAAATAATAAGACCTAGTTTCTAATCTAGTACTACGCTTACATTTATGCGGCTGGGTTATCAAAAAGATGAAAGCTTAGAACAACTGCTAAGAATTGATTTATATAAAAGACACAAGGAAACTACGTTAATACGGTGGGAAAGTGACTGAAGCCGAGATGCCAGATCAGGACCGCTAACATTAAAGACCCTTCATTGGATTTTGTCAAGAATCTCAAGATTTATAACATGAGTACCAGATGCGGCAGCAATATTCGCTGCACGGCCGAATAGTACATTTAAAAACGTGCATGATGGCTTGGCGAGAAGAATTGTCTAGCACGACACAGTGAACCAAATTTCCTAGCAGACATAATCATTCCACTACATGTCAGTTAGCCCGAGAAGGTCTAATGGGGGTAGCATCAGCCATGCCGATTGAAAGCAGAAATGGTTCACTAAGATAAAAGATAGCAATTTCATTTTTGGAGGTGTAATAATTTACAAGTCATTTCTTGCTCCAGTTAACAACTGAGTGGAAGTCATTTTCAAGATCAGCTGCCAGTTATCTTTGTCGAACCGATTGGACTTATTATAAAGTAAATAATTGGGTCATCTACATATATACCGAGTTGGGAAGGGATGACATGTAGAAGGTCGTTGATAAAGACAAGGAACAAAGTAGTTCTAAGGATAGAGCTCTGGAGAACAACTGCATTAATGTGAAAGGATCTAGAAGAGTGGCCGTCCAAGATAACCTTCATTAAACGATTTGTAAAGAATGTTTGGAACGAATAAAAATTATCCAGAAAACACCATAGATGGCGGTTAGAACTACAAGTGCATAATTTTTTAATTTTCTCTCGATACATCTGAAAGAGAAAGAAGAATATTAAAATTTAGAGCATGCCTCGTAACACTGCGTTAGTTTGTCTTACATTTATATTCCGCTAGTGGTGTGTTCTCAAATACCTGATACACACTATTTACGCACGTTTAGGCGGATAGATGGATAGATATACTATCAAATTATCGTAGATTGTACGAACGCAGTCGCCGTTCTGAATAAACGAGTTGCGGTAAGCTTCCAAATGATGAGCGTGTTCTTACCTCAGGAATTGGCAGAATTAGCCATGCTTACTTCCACATGAACCTGATCACCTTAAAAGTAGAAAAAACTGAATTTTGAGGAGGGTGTTGATTTACGAGGAAACCTTACCAAAGTGCAACCAAATATTAGCGCTCTGCGTAAAGATCATCGACCCTCCCCATTCTCATTAGAAACGCCAGATGATCAAGGAAAAAAAAGCTAAGGTTAGTTTCGTTTGCCTACTAGCTGAGATGGTTGTGTATTTCTCTCATCTAGTGAGGGAAATCCGTTTCGGAGCGCAGGGAAAAGTCGAATTGTCGCGTTCCGTTTTCCCAGCTAAGTGGGCGCCACTTGGAAGATAAGCGCAATAGAGCCCTCTGCACCAATTGTCTGGACGTATGCCAGACTAAATGAAGATGAGGATAGAGAAATGTTTCACGGCGTTAGAGTTACATATTTATAATCGGCGCCAGAAGCTGCTGTCCAGTTCGAAGTAAAAAAAAAAAAAAATCCATGATTTCGAAAGCTGATTTTCAAGGCAGCTTGACAGAAAGGATGTCTCTTTCTACTGACGCAATAAATCTTTCTATCTCTCTTCCACCAATGTATAGTAAAAACAAGCGTTTACTAATCTTTGCCTAGTATGGCATAAGGCCGTAGGAGAAGAGCATTCGCAGATGCTGTCATGTAATTTTCCCTTATTGCAATACCAAGCTAGGCGAAACATAATAGTAAATATCTACATAGTGTAATTTACATTAGCTGTGTTTTGGCAGCAGTTTAACTCAATACAAGGCCCAAGAGCCACTCAAGGTAGAGGGTGACTGAATGAAGTGTGTGATATGAACTTAAGATGAGATGGTAGGAAGTGAAGATTATAAAGTATGGGGGATAGTTAGGATACATAACGATTGACACTAGACTTTAAGTGGTTAATATTGTAGTGTTAGGGAAAGCATCTACAAGGGAGCTTCTTTAAGAAAGTGGCGGTCATTAATTTATGCAAATTTGGTTGCCTACCAACGAAAGTTATTTACTTAAGATGTCCTTTTTTGGTAAATTTGCAGATTAAGCCACGGAAACCAATTCTAATGAAAAATTTTCATTCTGGTGTAAATCTGCATGCTTATTTCGAAAATCACGATCAAAGTTTGCGGAGTTATCGACAATATAAGTTCGGTCTTATTCACGTCGCGGTTACAGCTCGGCCGACATTACTGGCTTTGTTTACATACGTTTGCCTCGAGTTGTCGTCCGGGGAAGCTTCACTTGTCTTGATTAGTGCGCATGCAATGCGCGAACTTTTATTTAAAATTAATGCGGGAAATTTAAAAAGTAACCCAAGAGGAGAAGCCTCACTATCCAAGTATATCATTAAAAAAAGAAATGTTTACCCATGACATTATATTTGATTAGAAAAGCTTGAAATTGGTTTTCTAAATAATTTAAACCAATTTAAAAGAGAACTACATTAAAGTTTCACTTTTACAAAAAACAAAATTGAATTCTTTCTTAAATTGGTTTTTCAAAAAAAAAAAAAAAATTACTAAAGTACCCAAACAGTTATTTAAATTTTGATTATATAGTTCAACGAAAATGCTATTTTTGGAAAAACGATGATTTTTTTTTTACAACAGGAATAATGTTTACCTCTTGGGATATTTTTATTATTTTATTATTATTATTCGCACATTAAGCAAAGCCTGCGCATTTGAAAATAAATTTCACGAATTGCGCACTAATCGAGACGAGTTAGATCAGTAAAAAGGCCGTCAACTAAGTAAGCTTCTGCGCATGATTACAACGCCAGTAATGGTGGCCGAACTAAACGCGAATAAGGTTGAAATAAGATTGTCGATATCTGCTAAACAGTACATTTCCGTAAACTGAGGAAAATTATGTTGAGAGGTGCCAGGCCCTGGGGAACAGCTGCCCGAGGCCGCGCTCTCTCATTGCACCAGACAGAGAGATCGTTGCTCACACCGAGGCCAGCACAAACGACTGTTGCGGCGGCTCGGACAATTTTTGTTCCTAGCCCGGGTATACGCGCATTAAACCGACCTTGTGTCATAAACTGACCTCGTAATTGTGGTGGTGGTGGGGGTGGGGAGTAAATACAAATTACTATAAAGTAGAGCTGGGGCTTTTTTAATCTCAGACTTCATTGGAGAATTGAGCTTCAATTTAGCTTTTATTCATATAGATTCCATAATGTATATATTATGTTTCTCTACCTCTTCAAATGATGAATGTATAACTAATTCGAATTTCTATTTTTCCATCTTTACATTATATTAATTTTATCTTATAAAATGTCCCCTGTTCTGTCAGCCATGAAATAAAAATAATTGTTTGTACGGAAAATAAGGACCTACGTACATCAAATCATCTTTAAATTGAGTGACAGCAGAAGAATTATCGTTAAACTTTTAAATAATAAGCTTAAAAATTAATTCAATACTTAAATGAAGCGATCAATTCAAGTTCTTCTGTAGTTTATTGATGCTTATCACATCTACTCTTCCATAGCCTTTGTGATGATGGCCAAATCAAGAGTCTTCCACATGAACTAGCTTAAATGCCACACAATAGGGCAACTTTTAAGCTAGTTTATAATAAAATGTGCACTGCAGTTTTGGATACAAAAGGAGAATAAGAGTTGATCCCCTTGAACCATGAAAACAACGATAATGGCTAGTATAATATATTAATATATATTTGTAAGCTCGCATAATCTGGCAACCCTGCGTCTAAGTTTTCTAATGTTTTTGAATGAGCTATGAATCATGGAAATCGCACCAGTGGGAGCGGAGGAGTTGCTTGGACACACACACGCACAAACGCACATACACTGAACTTTATATATAAGATTAGAGTGTTGTTCAGTGAATTTTGTGACATAGTAACTCTAGATTCATTTAGACGTTCCCTGAAGTTTACCCCGATAGACAAATACCTGATGAAGGTCGAAACGCTGTAATACCAACAGCAAGAATGAAGACAATAGTCTGCATTTAAATAATATCACATGTTATTCAGGAACGAGATAGGCAGTAAGTTGCATTGCACTGAAATTGTCATGAAGAAATCGCCATAGTACTCTGAACTGCTTAACAGATCTTCGAATAATCTGATCTTTCACTCAATATATATGAATATATATACAGTTTGGGGTGAATATCAATAATTTTGTCTGTTTTTTAATTTTTCTACGGTTTTGTCTATTTTTCTGATTTCCAGACAATAAAGTTTCAATGTCTTTGTAATTTCGGCTCTCATGAAGCCATTATGAAAGACTTTTCGTGGGTGGCTACATTACAGCTATAGGCGATAATGGATTCCTAAATTTCCATGAATCGGTTCTATAAAAACAGGAAATCTTTAGGAACCTATTCTGCTTATTTTCTTTTCAATCTGAGAACGGAAACATCATTTTATATAGTATCAAAAAGAATTAAACCATTTTGATAATTTAATATAAAACATGTATTTAAGATATTGATTGAAATCAAGATTGAAATTCTGTTCTCATCATATTTCTGTTCAAGAATATGATACTTTTTGACTCTAGTGTCATTAGCTGTGTTGTGGTTTCTTGGTCACGTTCGAATCGATGCAATCCAAAATATGCAAATTGAAGACCTATCAAATTTATACTAAGAAGATTTGCCACAATTTCAAATTCAAGACAATTTCTTTCGGTAGAATAAATTATATTCATCAAAGAAAACATTTCGGCCTCCGCAATACTTACAGCAACAGTATTAATTATATTTTTAGATCTTTTAATAGTTTTGGATACAACATGTTTATGATAATTTCTCGTTACGTTTTCAACGTAATCACGGAAACTATTATTGTTTGTGGTATGGGACGTATGTCTATTAGAGTTTCACTAGGCGAGCGCGATTGTAGCGTAACTAACATTTTACCTAGGCTATCGGCTATTAATATATGAGATTATTTTCGGATAATCCAACAACTGGTCCGCTAAGCTTTTATAATTTTAAGAATCGGTTGGGGTGATATAGGTTAGTGATAAGTGTTAAGGAAAACTGAAAGCGCTCGGTCAAACATTTCCGGCGGATTTACGAATGAGGATGAGATATTTTTTAATCATTTCACCCGAAGCAAGGCAATGAAGCCACTAAGATGCAACTGGGTTACTGAGTGTTAAAATAATATGAAAAAATAAAACATTATTAGGGAGATAGAAGATAAAGGAACATGGATTAAGAAGACAAGATATAACGATTGACATTGCATTTGAATTTTGAAGATCAAACAAGAGAGAGTTCCACAAACCAGAAGTGCAAGCGACAATGTTAGCATATAACTTATGGTTACATCTAGTTGTTTGTAAAATAATTAAACATGGCTACTAATCTAGTACTGCCATTAAATTGGTAAACTACGAGTAGAAAAGAGGAAACTCATCAGAAAAATTATCATTGAAATATTTACACTATTTACATTATTCGGACTATTGTCCTCATCTTTGTCGCCATGTTTATCACAACGTTTCGGCCGTTGTACGCTCCGGCCTTCTTCAGGCGTTAGTTAGATCCAGTGACAGGACCAAAAGTGTGTGAGTTCAATACCTGGTTAAGGCAGTGGAGATCTTTCAAAGGGGAATTAACAGGAGATAACTGACATCCATTAGACATGGCACATGGAACTAGAACAGTCTACTCCAGTGAGCGAAATAAAGTGCTCAGTTCGACATTCCAACCGCCAGACAATAGTTCGAATAATGTAAATAGTGTACATAATACCTCATCTCAGAAATATAGACAGATACTGAAAGGCCGAAACGTTGTGATAAACATGGCGACAAATATGAGGACAATAATCTGAATAATGTAAATAGTGTACATAATACCTCATCTCAGAAATATAGACAGATACTGAAAGGCCGAAACGTTGTGATAAACATGGCGACAAAGATGAGGACAATAGTCCGAATAATGTAAATAGTGTACATAATACCTCATCTCAGAAATATAGATATTAAAATATTTATAGATAAACATGGCGACAAAGATGAAGCTACGAATAATGTAAATATGTTTTCATCTTTCTTTAGATATTTTTTATTTACGTTTCTTTCTTTCTTTCTTTCTTTCTTTCTTTCTTTCTTGATTTTCTTATTTTCTTTTTCTTTTTTCCTTTTTTTCGCGGGAAAAGAGATTGTTTGTAAATAATATCCATTAGTGTTCATAGGTACGGTATATAAAATTACATTTGAGGTACCTAAGATGAAAGCTCATCAGAATAATTACCATAAATATATTTATAAAAAAAGTTGCAGAGAAGCCATGTTACGATGGGGAAAAATCGACCGATGCCAAAATGCCAGATCAGGGCCAATAACATTGCAGATTCTTTTGATTTTATCAAGAATCACTAAATACATAGCAGAAGCTCTAGACCAGATGTGGCGGTAATATTCAAAGCATGGAGGAATGGTATCTGTAAGGTAGTTTCTGGTGAGAATGCACACCGACGTTGTGCATAAAACTGGGAAAGTTTCGCTGCACGTTCAATAGTGAACGGAAGATGAAATCAAAATCAGGTTAAGAAATGAAAATATGAATCCTGTTTTCACTCCTTTGGTTATTTATTCACTGATTGAATTTCGAGTTGGACCACGTATTCTAATGCAGGTGACATAGATGTCCATTTGCCTTTTCTTCGTGCTTATACTGAGAGACTTCTAGCACGACACAGTGAACCAACTTTCCTAGCAGCGGGCCTAGCAACTGATTCAATATAATCTTTCCACTATATGTCAGTGGGAAACGTTAGCCCGAGAGGGATCAACAAGTAACTCTTCTGGAAGTTAGCGTCAAAGATTCTCTCAGACGATTAAAAGAGAGGTTTCGTTATGAAAGTGATAAAGTTAACAAGAGATTTCTTGATTTCTTTTAAGGAGAAAGGACAATAAAAAAAACAGATATCAAGAAGACAAAGGATAAATTAAATTTAATTGCATTTAAATTTATGAAAATCAAAGTTTATTTGGAAGCAAGAAGCCAGAAGTGTCCCACAAGAGAAGTGTGAGCAAAGAAGTTGTTAGCATAGAACTTATGGTTACATCTAGCCATTTAAACTATAAAATAAGACATTACTGCCAATCGAGTACTGTGTTTAAATTTATAGTCCCGTTATTATTGAGGAGAGTTCATCAGAACATTTATCAGGAAGGTATTTATTAAAAGGCATAGGGAAACTACATTATGGCCATGGCAAAGTGACTGATGTTGAGATGCCAGGTCAAGACCAGTAACATTTCAGATTCCCTAAATATAAACAGAGAAATAGGAATTAATCACCGGTAGTTTATTTCTCGGTCCGTTGATAAAGGACACAGGCATGTCCGAAAATTCCGAAATTAAAACCTTTCTTTCCGTGCTTCATTTCTGTCATATGGTCAATAATTAATATTCATTAAATGTTTATCGCACTGATTTTTTTGGTAACCTTTCATTTGTCCTCGTTTTATTAAGTAACCTATCTATTTTACATATTATAAGAAGCACACGTGGATCCTTTCTTCTAATTACACACACACACACACACACACACACACACACACACACACACACACACACACACATATATATATATATATATATATATATATATATTGAGGTCTATTGTCTGCTTCGTCTGTAGCACTTATTTGCACCCACTGAGTTCCGAAATGTGTAGATGGTTCTGCACAAGCCCCCATCACTTTAATCAAATGACTTGTGTGGGTTTTCTGGCGGTTTACCTTGTTTCGTTCATTCTTATCCACACAGTTCACTTGCAAGGTCCGCTGGCGAGAGAGTGAAGTCGACGGGATCAGGTAAAGGATATTACTGGAAGGCTCTACCTGGAGCTCTACACAGTGGCAGACAGATGGCCGTTCTTTCACAAACCCATGAGCACTTCAAGAAGCGAGAGCAAGATCTAAAATGTCAGCCAATCTAACAGAGATCTCATTCCACAATCCTCATTGTTGATCCATATGCGGCCTCCTTTGTAAATCACTAGCGGGTCTTAAGTGCCACTTAAGATTATCGCACAAAATTTCATAACCGAATCAATTGGTTAAGTTGTCAGATCCCCATACGTGGAAACCGACAGGAGAGATTATATATATATATATATATATATATATATATATATATATATATATATATATGAGATTTTTAAACTGGGGTTCGAGACGACTGCTTTGATTCTTTCGATCATATAATTCAATGAACTGCAATCATTCTTATTATGTGTCCTTTTCACTGTCTTATTGGTAGACGCCAATATACTTTTGTGTTCTGCCACCATCTTTTGATTACTGTGGATAAACGGATTGGGCAAATCTGGGGGCTGAGGGTGGTTCATATAGTGAGGCAACCTTTCTTTCTTCGTGGACATCCATCTTTAACGCTTCTAATTGTTGTGGCTCATCTTTTTGATCACGTGATTCTCAATTACATGGAAGGTTTTGTGTCGTGTAATCAAGGACACCAAATTTTCAATTCATTTCTTTTTTTACATACATACACACATATATACATATATATCCATACATACATAAATACACACACACATACACACACACACACACATATATATATATATATGTATGTATATGTATGTGCAAGACAATAAATAAATGGCAGAAAAGCTGTAGTTTATTAGACTTGGCGGGTTATCTTCTCCTCAGCAGCCATCTTCAATATTGAATATTGAATATCTACAAAAAAATAAATAAAAATAAAAATAAAATTTGTATGAGGAGAATTTCTTTTTCAAGGACATTCGACCATTCACCGTTTATATTGATCGATTTTTTGTTGTCAGTCCCCAAAATGTCTACCTAATGCATCGTGCAAATGACTAAAGCAGAAAATGATTTACTCGATATCTTTGACATAAAGAGAAAAAGAGAAAAGGAGAAAGAGAGAGAGAGAGAGAGAGAGAGAGAGAAAGAGAGAAAAGGAGAAAGAGAGAGAGAATGAAAGAGAATATGTTTTCTTTCATTTATTCTCTCCTTGTTTTTTATTTGTTCGTCTTTTTGTGTTTGCTGTCTCTCTTTCGTTCTTTCTTTTCTTTCTCTCCCATTATAATTTTCTATTTCTTTTAAACCCTTTCTTTTCTTTTTAATTAATTTGTGTTATTTTCTGTCTCTTTGTTTTGTTTTGCCTTTCTTTTCGTTGTTCTTTTTCATTTCTTTTTTACTTTCTTGCTTTTTGCTTCTTTTCAATATTCCTCTCTTTCTTTCTTCCTTTCAGCTTTCCTCTTCTTCATTCTTTCATTCTTTCTTTCTTTCTTTCTTTCTTTAAATTTTTCTGCATAAATTCTTCTTTATTCCTTTCTTTCAATTTTCTTCTCTTTCAATTTACTTCTTTCTTTCATGCAATGACGCATGTATTCGTCAGAAAATCAAGTGCGCATGCGCGAATTTTCTAAACCATCCAATCACAAATAAAGCTGAGAGAAACTTGAAATGCACTTTGCATTTTGAAAAACTATTTTTCAAAATCTCCCTCTCTCGTTTTTTTCTTTCTCTCCCCCTTTCTCTCGCTCTCTCGCTCTCTAACATTCTCCATCATTCTCTCCCGCTCTAACAAACGCTTGTACATTTTTTATGAACACGCAATCAATAGATGAATCGTTATTTTTCGGTTAGTCTTCCGAAGGCACCGGACACAGTCAAAATACATTGTATTCTAAATCCCCCTACATTATCTTGGGTCATACTGTTCCCTAACCTTTCCTCTTCTCAATCTATTTTGCACATTAACTAATATTTACTGAAGGCAACGCCTGTTGGTTTTGTATCAGGAATTTTCAGTGAGAACAGCGATTCTTTTTTGTAGTTTTTCATTTGCTTTTGTTTTTAAACTAAAATCACGGACTACAACTTATTCATCTTTTGGACTAAAATATATGAGTTTATTATCAGTAGGCATAATGATTGAAACCTGGACTAAGATTTATGAATATTAATTATCAATAACGAATGAAGCTGTATCGGAGAGAAGGAAAAGACTGAATTTAAAATCAGCGTTTTTATCCGATGAGCTGTGACTTTCGACCAAGCAAAAAAAAACAAAAAACAAAAAACAAAAAAACAAGTGCTATAATTTGAGTATGAGAAAAATCCATTCTTCTTGTGGGTGGGTAGGTGAGAATATTGGAGGGGATGTTTGGGGAATTAAAGGAGAGGAAGGAATCAGCCAGAAATTGGAAATCCGATTTTTATTGTTTTTGTTGCTGTTGTTGTTGGCCGATTATTTTTGGCAAATGATTTTTGACGATCAATTAGGATTGAAAGTTGTAATTAGTGAATGAATCGAAATTTATGAGAAGTAAAAGGGGAAGAAGAAATAAGTGGGAAAGAAAGGAAAAAAACTTTCGAGGAAAAGAAAAAGACAAAGAAAGACAACAGGAAAATAGAAAAAAAATTGGAAAAGAAAAGAATGTATTAAAAAAATGAAGAGAGAAAAAGAATAAACACGAGATGGAGAAAGAATTAAAAAAAACAAGGCGAAAAGAAATAAAAAGGGGAAAAATAAAAAAGAGCGAACGAAAAAATAAAGAATAAAGAATGTGAAAAGAAAAGGAAAAAAAGAAAAGAAAATAAGGATAAAAGAAAAAAGGATTTGAAGAAGAAAGAACATTTTAAAAACGATAAAAAAGAAACGAGAAAAAGAAACAAAAAAGAAACAAGTAAAGGAAAAAGAGATGCAGAAGAAACTTAAAAAAAAAGGGAAAATGAAGGAACAAGAGAAAAAGAGAAAAAGAGAAAAAGAGAAAGAAGGAAATGAAGTAGAAGAAAGAAATACAAGGATGAAAGGAAACAGTAGTAGTAGCAGCAAAAAGAAAAAAAAATAGAAAAATGATCAAAATCCACCAACCCATAAGATAAATAATCTACTTCTGAAGCAAGAATTGAAAATCGAGTCAATAAAAAACAGAATGGAGAAAGGAATATATGTTGACACATGAACTGCTATAAAATAGCCATTTAGAATTAAGAAAGAAATAATTACATCTTTAAAAAGATTTCTCATTGAGACTTCTAACATTATCTGTTTGTGCATTCCTTAAATAGATAATTCTAATCTAGCTCTGTCAATGCGGTTTCTGCAACCGAATTAGGCAAAGGCACATTTCTGCTATAGAAACAATTTCTCTGAAAGAAAAGGGGATACAGGTTCGTTTCTTGTCTGAGGCACAATCCTTCTTTAGTAGGAGTTCACGATCAGGTACGGTTGTTATATTTTTCACCGTTTAAAAAAAAAATAACAAAAAACAAAACAAAAAAACGAGATAGCAACTAATATACTAAAAATGACGTTTATAACAAAAAAAAAAAAAAAAAGAAAAAAGAAAAAAAAGAAAGTTTTCTGACCTCGCATCTCATCTTCAGTCCTTTTCCCGCTGCCTGTGGAATTAGAACAATCTACTCCCGTGGACTAAATAAAGGGTTCGGTTCGAATTTCCAACGTAATTCACCTGAAGAAGGTCGGAGCGTACAACGGCCGAAACGTCGTGAATGTGACAATAAAGATAAAGAGAGAATAATGTAGATAGTGTAAAATTCTTAAGATAAATATTGAAAAATATTTTTCCATATTGAACGCTAATAATTTTTGCAGGAATCTTAAAAACAAAATGAAGCAAAAAAATGTAGTATTTTTTAGTTTTTTATAAGACAGATTATCTAACATAACAAGTGATATGTATTCCAGAACATTACTGAACGCCGTTCCCTGTAGCAACCCTCATGAAAGTTCTTGTATCGACGAAATACCATGGATCAAACATTTGAGCAACGACGAAGTTTTAGAGAAAATGTAAACAAAAAGGAGACTTAACATCAAGAAAAGTCAATTGAAATTTCAAGTGCTCATAATAAGAAAAGAGGGCTTGGAAAATTTGATACTCACAAGACAGGTGGAAAGCTAGAGGGATCGGGCAAAACAATGCATAACCCACCTAGCGAACTTGAGTAAATGGATGACAGAAGAAAGTTTAGGAGAAATAGCAAGGAAGGCAACATTTATTAAGAGTTTGAAAAGACAAAAAATAATGGAAAGAAGGTTTGGAAAATATGATACTCACAGGACAGATTGAAGGTCAGAGGAGCATAGGAAAACAACCTACCTAGCGAGCTTGAGTAAATGGATGACGGAACGTGGTTTAGGAGAAATAACAAAATATATTAAAAGCTACAAAGAACAGGAAGTTGTGGAGAGCCATTATCGTCAACATCCTGAAGGGATACGGCATATAGAAGAAGAAGAAGAAGAAGAAGAAGAAGAGGAGGCTAGTGAGGGTTAAGCGAATTTGCCATTAATTAAATTAGTTTATATTTACAACATAATGTGGTCAATATTTCAACTATATGTCTATACTGTTTATTTAAATGCCACGTACCTTCAGGATATAAATAATCACGGCTCCCCTCAAATTCCTTTTAAATTATTATCTGGGAATTGTCATATCTTCTTGAGAAAGATAGTGGAATGGTTTCCCGTTTCCTTCTCCATGGCGTCCTGAGTAAGGCGTTAAACTGTATCCGCGTCTTAGGTAAGACGATAAACTACATCCAACAGCAAGGCTTTTGATCAGGAAGTTTTGAGGAGCGTGGAACCGCTTCTTGATTGCTGGTGTTCCCAGGTCCACACTGACCCGCGGCGGTAATGCTTGTTAGGGTTCAAACTATGGGCAAATAGTTAACATTCAAACTGGAGTCAAAACACTGTGAAGGTGTAAAAATAGGTTTTAATACCAGCAAAACATTTTTGAAGAAAAAATTATTACCAGCAATAGAGTTTTGAAGAAAAAATTATTAAGAGTAATGGTTTTTTAAGGGAAAAATTATTACCCGCAATACAGTTTTGAAGGAAAAAGTATTACCAGCAATACATTTTGGAAGGAAAAATTATTACCAGCAATACAGTTTTGAAGGAAAAAGTATTACCAGCAATATATTTTGGAAGGAAAAATTATTACCAGCAATACATTTTTGAGAGAAAAAATATTAACAGCAATGCTTTTTTGAGGGAAAAATTATTACCAGCAATACATTTTTGAGCGAAGGATTATTACCAGCAGTGCATTTTTGAGGAAAAAATTATTACAAACCAAATATTGCTAGCAGTACATTTTTGAAAAGAAAGAAATTGCCAGCAATGCATTTGTGAAAAAAATATTACCAGCAATAAAAATCTTGTCGACATTAAATAACCCAAAGTTAAAGCAAATCAAAACAAACCAAACCAAACCAAAAAATCTTTAGTTGGTATTAAATAACCCGTTGAGATTGATATGCCATAAAACAAAGCAAAGCAAACCTTCCTACTCTTAGACTAATTGTTACCAAAGTTAATTATACTATTTAAACAAAAGTAGGGCGATAAAAACGGATCCTTTCCTTTCCCAATGAATAAGAAAAATAAAGAAAACCTCAAAATTGATTTTTTAAAAAGTAAACTTGTTCATTTCCAAAATGTTCGAAAGACTGAACATTTCTTTTTACATTTAACGAAGCGATTTGGTTGAATCCTTGTTCTGCATTTTCCAAGAACTCGTTGGGCATTTGCGCGGAAGTGAACGCAGCACGCCTTGCTTGAATTTGAAACCTGATTGACGATCTCACTTTTCGCATCAATAACCATTACGCCACCTGTACGCAAACAGGAATAGTGGTTATCAAGAGAGAACAGACGGGAAAACAATTGTTTGGCTCTCCTTACGGCATCAATGTTTGTTTTATCAGTCTCTTGTGAATCGTTGTCATGATAGATCTCTTGAGATAGGGAAATCTACAGGCGTTATTGCAATCAAAATGTAACAGATAATAAAATTTTGCAATGGTTCCGATAACAGCAAAGAATACCTGATGTGTGTGAAATTATATTAGTCTAACAGCAAGGCATCTGAGGGGATTGAACTCACTACACTCTTAAGGGTGTGTACAAGACGAATTTGTCAACTATCGCTCTATAGCAAGCAGCCAACAAAAAACATTTCTGCAAACCTTACTGCCACATCATGTCTGGTGTTCTTGCTATATATTTAGAAATTCTTGATAAAATCCAAAGAATTTGCAATGTTATCGATCCTGAACTGGCATCTCAGCTTCAGTCCCTTTCCCACAGTCGTAACGTAACTTCCCTGTGCGTTTTGTATAAATATTTTCACGTTGTTCTGATGAAATTTCCTCTATAGTACCTCGGTATGATGAATTTAATCACAGTACTAGATTGGCAGCAAGGTCTCATCATTTTACAGTTGAAATGCCTAGATGCAACCGTAAGTCCTATGCTAACAGTTTCTTCTACCACACCTCTCGCTTGTGGAACTTTCTTGATTCTTGCTTCCCATTCAATTTTGATTTTCAAAAATTTAAATGCAATGTCAATCGTTATATTCTGAATTCTTATTCTTTTATTGACCTATCTCCTTAATAGTACATTTTATCATATCCTATAAGCACTCAGCGACATCTTGCGTCTTAGTGGCTTTATTGCCTTGCTTAGGGTGAAATTATTTTTAAAAATTCTGCAATTGCTATAATAACTCAGTTTTCAGTTAAATAAAGGAAACCTTAAAACAGATTTTAAAAAATTAAGAAAAACAATGTAAACGTTTCGAAATAATGTTCAGACAATTGAACCTTTCTATGTTTGATATTTAACAAAACGCTTCGGCCAAATTCTGGGTGTGCCTTCGTCAAGCGTATGTCCCTTGAGAAATGTGGAAAAAAAATTTCAAGAAAAACAAAAAATAAAATGTGTCCTGGGTAAGACGATAAACTACATCCAACAGCAAGGCCTCCGATCAGGAGACTTTGAGGAGCGTGGAATCTCCTCTTAATTCCCTAACCCCAGGGTTATATATATATATATATATATATATAAAATTGCATTGCATATATATATATATATATATATATATATATATATATATATATATATATACATTTTTACGTATATATATATATATATATATATATATAAAATTGCATTACATATATATATATACACACATTTTACGTATATATATATATATATATATATATATATATATATATATATATATATATATTGAATATATATATATATATATATATATATAATATATATATATATTGATATATATATATATATATATATATATATATATATATATATATATATATATATATATATATATATATATATATATATATATATATTGAATATATATATATATATATATTGTATATATATATATATTGAATATATATATATATATATATATATATATATATATATATATATATATATATATATATTGAATATATATATATATATATATTATATATATATATATATATATATATATATATATATATATATATATATATATATATATATTGAATATATATATATATATATATATATATATATATATATATATATATATATATATATATATTGTATATTTAGGAACAATCGTTCCTTTATGCATGTTTCATTAAAAACGACAGACAAGGTACTACGGTTAAGCTTTTTATTTAATTTTTCATGTGTTCTAAGAACAGCTTTCTTTTCTGGACAAAGGGTGTGTAAGAACTGTCCAAATGTTTTATATTTCCGAGAGCTTTCGGCTATACCTTTAGCCATTATCAAGGATGATTCGATTTTTCAGTTTAATTAAGTGTGTGCGTTGTAGGGATGTTTTTAATTTATGAATACGGTTAGCATATTGTGGCTTTGTTGTTCGTAGTTAATATTCTTAAGAGTTGGTTTTTCTTTTTTTATTATTAAAGCTTCCATTATTTTTAGTCTTTTTTTGCAGGTGGATGTAGTTAATATATTAACCGTAGTACTTTGTCTGTCGTTTTTAATGAAATATGTATATATATATATATATATATATATATATATATATATATATATATATATATATATATATATATATAAATACAAATATAGGTAACTATACTCGTTTCAAAAAACCCTCGAATGTTTGATTTGCCAATTATCAAATCAATCACGAGGGAAAAAAAGGTTTAAAAAAAAAGAGCTAGAAACATGAAAGTGTGTCGAAAAAAAATCGCACAGGTACAGGTTTGAAGCCAAAAAAAAAAACCCTGATACGAGTAAACCAACTAACAAACAAAAGAGCTCAATACAACCGTAGAGCAGACCTGGCGGATTTGTCTGGCTCAATAGGTTTATATATATATATATATATATATATACATGCAATTTTTATATATATTATTTATATATCATATATGCGCGGAACTTATTTGTAAGCGCTCAGTATCAGTGATAGAGCTAACATATTTAGCATAACATAACAAACTCACATCAATCCAACTAAATCTATATATGTCTGTGTGTGTGTGTATTTAGGCAGCAATCCTTCTTTCATGCACATTTCATTGAATACAACAGACAAGGCGCTTTGATTTAGTTTTTTATACAATTTTTCATGGGATCTAATAATTTTTTTCTTTTCAGATGATAAATTATATAAAACCTCTCCGATTGTTTTTTGTTTTTTTTAATTTTTTTTATCCGAACGCTTTCGGCTAAATGTATAGCCATTTTCAAGGTGGAAATATATTAACTGTTAACAAGAAATAGTTTGTTGTTTGTAAACATTATATAAATACATACCTACAACAATCTATTTCGAAAGTTAAAGTGGGGGGGGGGAATAGTGTCAGAGTTAAAATTACTATTTAGTGTAGATCTGACATTTAATTGGTTAATCGAGACATACCCACAAGTCAATTTTAAATTCTGACCTTATGCCCCCCCTCCCGGCCTTTAACTTTCGGAAAAGACGTGACGATTTAAATCATTTTACCACCAGTTACCAAACTGAGGAAGTACAATCAGAGTATTGAAACATGAAAGATCTTGTGTAGCAATTTAAAATGTTTTTATTATAATATCTTATAATAAAAATATAATAATAATAATATTTTGCTCTAATTGAGAACTTTTAAAAAAATGCTACGAACTGTGGATTTTTACACCATTTCTTTCTTTTCTCATTTTGATATAAATATATATATATATATATATATATATATATATATATATATATATTCAGCAAACTGGCTATTGTTCAGCACACTAATACTTGGCAGAGAAACAGAATATGATAATTCGCATGTAGTATATATTTTCTATTCAATAGTTTATACAACACAATTGTGTACCATTTATATATATATATATATATATATATATATATATATATGTGTGTGTGTGTGCATGTGTGTATATATATATATATATATATATATATATATATATATATTGTAGGTGCACAATTGTGTTGTTTGCCAACAATATTGACAATATGATGCCAGTTCAGGTGTAAATATTGTTAGGCAGCAAGCTGAAAAATCATCGATCAGGCCTTGGCAAACAATTTTCGAAAATTGTCATGAGGAAACGCCAAGGCGAACACCGAAATCAACTATCATGGCCGACTTTCTCATCAAATCTTCCACAAAAAGCAGACGACTCAGTAGCAGTCGAATGGCACATCATGTCATATGACTACCAAAACTGGTCACGAGTAACACTTCATAAAAAAGCTACCCGGATTAATTTTTTTTTTCTTTTAAATGTGTAAAATGTGAATATCACGTTTCGAAACAGAGATTCAGGAATTTAGTTTATAGTTAAAAACTGAAGGAAAAATCTTTTTTTTTTATTATTTTACAAAGAAATGCTTTATTCTGAACGGAGATGAATGCTGAGAAAATAACCGAATGTACTTTAAATGTGTGGGTCGTGTAAAGATTTTGGGCGTACCGAGTTCAAATCTCTGGCTAATCTATGGCGTCCACTTCCGTGCAAATGATCGTGAAAAAGGTATGAATCCATCTCTTCACCTCTAAGCACTGTGTTAAATAGTAGGATAGATTGGGTTTCCTAGCCTTGGTTATCAGCCAGTCTATGGGAAGGCAAACCGTGGAGAAAGTAAGAAGAATCCACTTTACTATATTTTACAAAAAGTCAATTTTAATTCAATGAGTGTCAAAAAAAAAGAAGTGAAATCTCTAGAGAGCCATGATCAGTCACGTCATAAAGGGACAAGGCTTTTTTAGTCACGTGGGTTGTTTTGTTACTCCAACATTTTTAAAGTACTCCTAATTCCTAGTTGGCAACTTGCTTCTTTTGCTACACTTCTGACTCGGTGAGGTTGTGTAGTACACAGTGTGGCGCAGTTGCAGCTCAGTTGTCGTGGGAGACAGACGCCAAAGGAGTATCCCTTTTCGGAAATCCGTGGTGACATCTTTGCTGACTGAATAATAATGCTATAAATTCATACGATATTGTCAAAAAAATGCCCGTAAACTTTTATTTCGATCTCATATAAAAGAACGGTTATTGCAGCAGGACGGGAAATCGGCGAGCCGAGTTCAAATTCCTGTCTAGTCTGTTACATTCACTTTCGCACAAGGGATCCTAGAAAAGGCTTGAATTCATTTTTTTTTTCTCTCACAGCTATAGGTTACATAGCAGGGTAGCCTGGGAGCCAGTCTAAACTACTCTGAATTCTGAATCGCAGAAAAGGTAACGAGAAATCACTCCACTTGATTTCCCAAAAAGGTCGTCGCAATTTACAGATAATAAAAAGTAGGAATCTGTGGAGAGCGATGATCGGTCACGTCCTGAAGAGACATCATATTAAAAAAAGAAACCCGGACAAGTTAAAATCGTTAACGATAACGTTAATCCAAGAACTCGAATCATTTTCTTAAATAGTCTCTTAAGATCTAGACCTTGGGTTTCTCAATCTTGTTTGCCCCACGCACCCGTTTCACCATTTGTCAGAATTCCATTCCCCCACCTTTTGAATGTGACAGGCCCCTAAACTTACTGTGGTAACAATTCACCCTTGAAAATCCAAAATTCACCCGGGGGGGGGGGATTCACCCCTGTTAAGAACCCCTGATCTAGCCTATAATATGGATATCATAAATGGAGTCTAAATCATTCAGAAATGCCTAAACTATCAGCTATACAATCCTGGGTATGACGATAAACTACATCTAGCAGCAAGGGCTCATATCGGGATGTTTTTAGGAGCGTGGAACAACCTCCTCATTATTGTTATTCCCAGGTCCACCCTAAACCATAGTTGTAGCACCTATTAGGGTCCCAGATATGGTCAAAGGGAAAACTAAACACTTTTATAAAATGACCAACAATACTTTTTATCTGTAATTGAAGGCATACAATTACGTTTAAAATATTAGCTGAAGCCATAAAATTGTGTTCAAAATTTTTACACTTCAGCATTAAATAACACCCTAGAAGCCGATATGCTGATAAACAAAATCAACCAACCAACCAGCCAGCTATCAGCTATATACAACTGTTTTCTCAGATATATTATTAAAATGGCCTCGAGCAGATTAAACGTGTAGATCTTAAAGAAGACTATTTTTCAACAGATCTCATATACTGGCGCTATAGAATCACAAAGAACGTTAGCACATAACAGAAACCACATCACTTGAGCACCACTTCGTCAGCAGCAACAAATAAAATGGATGTAATTCGAAAAGTGAATAAGGTAAGATGTTGACTTGCCACATTGCCTCGAAGAGAAGTTTAAGGATGTATCTCCTATCAGTACTGGAAGGAGCTATAATCGCTAGTGGATTCTCCTTTATGTGCCGTGCCCTCAGGACGTAAGCGATCATGGCTTTTGTAGCTCTTAATAATCTTTGTCTTTCTATTATTTTTCCTAAACCCTGTTCCGCTATTTATTTACTCAAGCTCACTATGTTATGCATTGTTTTCCTTTGTCCTTCTTGCCCTCTATCTGTCCCATGGGTATTAAATTTTTCAAGCCCTCCTCACTCAATATGTGCCCTAGAAACCTCAACTTTCTCTTCTTTATGTTAAGTATAAGTTTTCTTTTTGTTTACATTTACTCTAAAAAACACACAAACATTTCCTAGAAAATTGATTGAATAGAAAAATTATATAAATAAGTGCCGAATGTTTCCTTATAAGGACACGTTTAACCTCACTTTGATCATTCCTGCTAGAAAAGCAAGAACATCAAATAATGAGGTAGTGGTTATTTTCGATGACTATTTTTTCGATGGTTATTTTTATCAGATCCCCTGCATATGGTTAAAAATGTGTATGTTTATCTTGAGATCATAAAAAGTAGTTTTCTGTTGTTGTTCAGTGAAATAATCAACAGGTAAATTAACCTCCGACCTGAGACGAAAAAAATGGAGAAACAATTAGTTTGGGACATAAATAATTTCCGTTTTTTTAAATCAATTTTATTCTTTAAAAAAGTTCAAATAAAATAACATTACATTTTACTCAGTTATATATTTACCATTTTTTCGGTCCTCACTGGGTGCCCCATACTTTCGGCCTTGTGCCACATCTAAGCTACGAATGGAAAATCACTATATATTTACCATTTATATATACACTAGCCGGGCCTTTCATTACTGGGAATTTTTGCCGTTCAAGTGGAACAGTTTAAGACACCCCACCCTAAAATCAACGTTAGTAACAACAATTGGGTGCAACTGAGGCACATCCCCAAATGGGGTGTGGTGGTGGGGGTAACAATTTGAATGGCGGCGCTGTAAAGGGCCGTTTTTGCATTCTCAGTCTTGCAAGGAAGGAGTCTATTCCATGGACCGTCATAATATTAATATACGATAATTTTTATTTATAATATGACTTTTTATAATTCTAATAATCTTTTGCACAGATTTCAACTCTCTAAATTGATTGTACGCTGTTTTTTTACAAGCATTAAATTTTACTTTTGATTTTTGCGCAAAGTGTAAGAATCAGTTTTTTTCGATTTTTCACCTTCAAGCCTGTAATTTTTTTCAGTCAATTTGGACTCAAAATCAGCACTGAAGAATTATCTATCAAACAAAAAAATCATCGAAATCGGATGAAAACAGTGGAAACGCATGAACAACATTCGATCACATACATACATACATACATACATACATACATACACAGAGAAATTTTGAGAATTATAGATATAGATGCCATGTTACTTATCAGGCAGCTCTTCGATACATTTTCAGTAAAATTCCGCAGGTTTTGATGAAAAAATAATTGCGATCACTTGAATCTGGTTTTTATGAGAGAGAGAGAGAGTTTTTCCCATCAACCTGTTTTGCAGCGATCAAGAAAAGTAATAATCGGTTAGTGCAAAGTCAGATGAATATGGTTGATTGGGTAGAACAGACTAACCGAAATCCAAAAGTTTTTCTTGTGTTATTCTTACTTGCATTGTCATGGAAGAAAACAACATATTTCATATCTGTCTACATTTATGAGGTGAGGTATTGTAATTATTTACACTATTTACATCTTTCGGGCCGTTGCCCTCATCTTTATTGTCATATTCACGACGTTTCGGTCGTTATACGCTTCGGCCTTCTTCAGGATCTGTCGATATTTCTGAGATGATGTATTGTAACTATTTACACTATTTACATCGTTCGGACTGTTGTCTTCACCTGACCCAGTGGATAAAGGCATTGTTTGAAGTAATCCAAAATAATTGACTTGACCCAAAGGGTTGTGAGTTCAATACCTGGCCACGGCTGAGTATTGGAGAGTTGAGTTACTAAAGGGAATTAACTGATACTGAGATATCCAAACAAGGCATGGCACGTGGAATTAGGACAATCTAGCCTCGTTCAGTTCGAAATTCCAACGTATATTACCTGAATATGGCTGGAGCATTCGACGTTGAGATCCGTCATACCACATACACAGGGTCAAATCAGCCTAATTCTCTTTGTATTCCATTAGTAAAGAGGAACCACTAGTCTGTGGAACAGACGTCCGAAAGGATGCTTTCCCGGGCACTATAAGATAAATATCCTTAAATGTCTATAATTGGTAACAGAAGCCATTGGCTTATACCAACGGCTTCCCATACTTAATACTTCTCGAATTCACTCTCGCATGGTCATGTGTGACGTCATGAGCTGTGGTGCGATTTTCGCTTCTAGCGTCTTATATGCACGTGTTTATCGTTGCTTGGAAATCATTCATGTAAACAATAACAGACTATCATCACAGTCTTGTCCGTATATTGCTTAATATGTTGTACAGTAATTAACATCTTTGATAATGGCTTATGTAAACCGAAAGCTTAGATTAGATTTAAAAATATGGATCAATATTGTGATTTTCTTTCTTTCAGACGATATGAAAAGAATTTACATAAAATAAATAGACAAAACTTGTCTATATTATTTAATGAAACATGTATGAATACATATATATACTCGACTCTCCCGTCGAGATTCGACGTATGAGGGTCAAGCAGCTCAGTTTCCAGGAAACCAACAGCCCGACAACGACACGTGAGATTTGATTATAGTGGTGAAGGTTTCGTGCAGGACCATCCACACTTTTTGAAGTGACGAATACAGAGACCTGGTGCACTAAGTGTCACAAGGTCCCCAAACGACCCTCCGCAGGTTTTGAATTCAGAGTTGTCCTTCTCCTAGACCAGTTGCCATCCAAGGCTATAGAACCCAGTCTGTCCTCCTATTTACCCATAGCTGGAGGGAGAAGAAGAAGAGTCACATCTTTCCCAAGGGTATTAGTACGTAAGTGAATGTAATGGATTCGACTGGAATTCGAACTCGGCTCTGCGATTCCTCAATCCAAGCCGCTATCCATTACTCCACCGTTCCTCCTCCTCTCTCTCTCTCTCTCTCTCTCTCTCTCTCTCTCTATCTATCTCTATATATATATATATATATATATATATATATATATATATATATATATATATATATATATGACTCAGTATTAAAAATATTAAAATAATATTACAATGGAGCATTTACGATATTATATGAAAAGATTACTTTTTAAATATTAATCGATGTTTCTTGGTAAAATTTCCAGTCTTCAGGGGTAGTTGATTTGAACGGTATTTCCAATTGTTTCAATTTTTATATTTACCATTCAAAACCACTGCCACTGAAAACTGTAAATTTTACTAAGAAACATCGATGCCGGGACAAAAAAATTGATATTTAAAAAAAATCTTTTTATATATATATATATATATATATATATATATATATATATATATATATATATATACGCTCTGTCCTGAACACTATTTCCCCATAAATATGGCAAATTTTAAACGGTAATTTACATACACACACGCATATATATATATATATATATATATATATATATATATATATATATATATATATATATATATATATATATTATGTATTTAGGCAGAATTCTTCTTTTATACATGTTTCGTTAAAGACTACCGACAAGGTACTGCAATTAAGTTTTTCATTTAATTTTTTTGTGTTCGTGCAAGTGTTTTCTTATGTGGACACAAGGTGTGTAAAAAGTGTTCAAATGTTCTGTAATGCCGACAGGTTTCGGTTACAGTTTTAGTCATTATCAAGGATAATTTTATTTTTACTTTTAACTGAATGTATGGTTAGTGTGTATGTATATAGAGTTATATGGATGTTTTCCACACCTTGTGTCCAGAAATAGCAAAAAATTGTACCGACATAAGTAAAATTAAATAAAAAGCTTAATCGCAGTAATAATATATATATATATATATATATATATATATATATATATATATATATATATATATATATATATATATGGTGGACTCTTCCGTCGTATTCGACGTATGAGGGTCAAACAGCTCAGTTCCACAGCCCAGACACCAGCACACATATGATTTAATTATAGTGGTGAAGGTTTTGTGCAGAACCATCTACACTTTTTGAAGGGCCGAATACAGAGAGCTGGTGGACTACGTGCCACAAGGTCCACAAATGTCTCTTCGCAGGTTTTGAATTCAGAGTTGTCCTTCTCCTAGACCAGTTGCCACACAAGACTATAGAATCTAGTCTGTCCTGCTATTTATCCATAGCTGGAGATTAATATATATATAGAATATATATATATATATAAAGAAAGAACAATAAGATATATAATTATAGATATTTTTATTTATATATAAATTTATATATATATATATATATATATATATATATATATATATATGATTGTGTATTTGGGCAGCAATCCTCTTTATACAAGTCTCTTTGAAGACGACTGACGAGTCACTGTGTTTAAGTTTTTATTAATTTTTTTTTGCATTCGTAGAAGTATATTTTTTTCTGGATATAAAGTGTGTAAAATCCCCATCCCTATAAAAATATATATTATTTACATTGTTTGGCTGTTTGGCCCAGTGGATAAAAGTGTCGGTTGGATCCAGTGACGTGATCCAAAGAGTTATGATTTCCATACCTGGCTACTGCTGTGGTGAACAACCTGGAGAGTTGGTTTGTGTGTCTATCTATGTATTGTTTATTCATACCGGCAAAACATACCCAATATTTTGTAATTGTATTGTAGTTATAAAATATCAAAAGTCTTATTTTTCATTTTTGTGCTCATTAACTTTTTTATTATTAGGTTGGTGCAAAAATAATGTCGTTTTTTGACGTTCAACTTAACGTCAATAAGCGACATTATTTTTGCACCAACCTAATACTATGATGTTCACCCTGTACAAGGACCAAAAGCCACTCGATGAAGAGGGTTACAAAGCAGGAGAAACAATTTATGGGGATTTGTAGCCATCTCTTCTACTCCAACAGCCTCTTATCTCACACTTCCCTTCAGTGGAACTCTCTACCTATCCCTTGCTTCTCTGATAGCTATAATATTCAAATGTAATGTCAATCGACATCTTCTGATGCCTTGAGCTTTGAACCTTGTCTTTCTCTTTATCCTTTTCCCAAACATCCCTCTTTACTCTTACTCTCACTATTTGTAAACCCTTGCGTGCTAGGTGCACTCCCGCCTTGCTTGGGGCGATTTGCTTAAAAAAAAAAAAAGGTAGGAAACATAAGAGTTACCCCTAGATTTGAACAGGTTAAGTTTATAGTGTTCGTGGAAGCATCCTTTTGGGAATCAGTTCCACAAAGCAGCAGTTTGTGGGAAGAAGCTACTTACATCTCACCAATCGAATATGAAGCGAATGAGGGTGGTTCACTCAAATGTGTATGGTATGGCCGGCCCTAGCCGTAAAGGTTAAACTGGTGGAACGAAGGAATGTAGTTCATCTCCATGGAAATAGCGAGAGAATAGCGAGAGATTTGCAAAGTTTCGTCTGTGGAAAAGGGGTTATATTTTGGAAAAATAATTCATCATCCATTTTTGTGATCATTACTTCGTGAATATTAAAATAAGTAAATAGTATTCTCTTCAACATTTTTTTACAGTAAAGTTCACCCTGTACAAAGCCCGGGAGCCACTCGAGGTAGAGGGTCACGCTAAGGGGTAGTTTATATGGCAAGGAGGGGAAGATAACTTTCACCAAAAATAAACTGAGGTGATCTTTTCGACGACGGTGAGTGTTACACTAAAAAGAGACTAAGAAAATTAATGGCAAAAATTAATAAATAATTAAAAATAAATAAATAATATAAAACAAAAAAAAGGGGGCAACTCGAGGCGGTGTAATGGTTAGCAAGCTTGTTTTTTCTAGAATAATTACGACTGAGTAATGAGTTCGATCCTCACTGGGTACCGCTTACTTTCGGCCTTGTGCCACATCTAAGTTACGCTTGGAAAATCACTACTATAAAACAAACAAACAAAAAAGTTTAAAATAAAATGAAAATAATATACTGATACAAATAAATAAAAAAAAATTAAATTAAATTAAAATAAATTAATTAATTAAATTACTTAAAATTCAATAAAAATCTCACTAAATAGAGATTTACTAAGTGTAGCTGAGATGTGGCACAAGGCCGAAAGCATAGAGCACCCAGTGAGGACCGAATTCACTACTCAGTTTGCTAACCGTTATACCACGCCGAAGTGTCTGAAATAGTAATTTTCTAAGCGTAGCTTAGATGTGGCACAAGGCCAAAAGTATAGGGCGCCCAGTGAGGCTCGAACTCACTATTCAGTCGTAAATTATCTAGCGAAACAAGTTCGCTAAACATTACACCACGTTGAAGTGCGCCCTGGGTGATTTTCTAAGCTTAGCTGTGATGTGGCACAAGGTCGCAAGTATAGAGCACCAAATGAGGATCGAACTCACTACTCAGTCGTAATTGATGTAGCGAGACCTAGAATCTCACTATATATATTAGATGCAAATAAAGAAAGAAATAAAATAAGAAAAAAATAGATTAAAACAAAATAAAAGAAATATATCAGCTCATATATAGATGGAAATACATAAATAGATCAAATAAAATAAAGATAAATAAATAGATTAAAAGAAAATAAATATCTTCGTAAATATATAGATAAAAATTACCTTTTACATAGAGAGTTATTTTTTACTTACTTTTTTTCTCATTCCCATATCGTTTTAAAATTCGCCATTTTTATTAAAGAATATCATCTTAATAAATAAATAATCATATATTTTTTTCTAACTGATGTATTTTCTAAATTTCTAAATGACCAGGTCGGTGATGCTGGGTGCCAGTTTTGATGTAGACGAAGAGATATGAAACTCGGGCAAAATGTGAGGCTGTTTGTTTGATACTCTAGCAGTTCGCAGTCTTTCTGTTCTCGTTGAAAGCAAAAGCGAAGAGGAAAAATACGAACGAAATTGTTGCTATTACAATTGGGATAAACCCCAAGAAAATGAACATATCTTCCAGGAGAGTGCATCATCACTATTACCAACATCTTCATAATAAGTAATAAAATAATTTTCATCATCAACATCACTAACATTTGATTAAAATATAATAAATGACATTACTTTTATTACTATTTTCTGCATTTGCAAGTTCAAACCAAAAATACCGGTTGCATGACGATCAAGTGACAGCAAGTCTCGACAATAACTCCAGTCACCTCATCAGTATTGTTGCTAAATCTAATCATATGGATGTTTTATTGATACAACTACGAAAACAGCAATTATCATCGACATTTTTATTATCTTTATAATGTGTATGGCGCAGCCACTCGTATCGGGGGATGCCAGTCTGCTAGGTCGGCTAGCTAATACCCATATGAAACGCCTGCTCAGCCTGTTCAACACCAACAGAGCCCACTTGTAGTTTATGCTGCAACTATGCTGAGCAGACCTTAGTTACAGTTTCTGGGAGAAAGCGCGTGATCGACAGTCTGAACAAGGCCAGCACACTTAAAACCTCGGTCACGATGACTTGTGACTTCGTGCTAGCACAACCTGTGTTATCGTTTTCAGACACTTTCCAAAGGCGCCACACGGTGGGATCACCTTCACCTGACCGCTAACATCAAGAAGTTACCTTGATGACAAATCGGCCATCGTGAGATTCGAAACCGGGTCTCATGGTCAGAAAACGAACAACTCTTTCTTTATAATAGTTCATTCAATACAAGACCCAAGAGCCACTCAAAGTGGAGAGTTAGTGAATGAGGTGTGTGATATGAACCTAAAAGGGGAAAATAGGATGTACAGATTACAGGGATATGGAGGATAGATAACGAGTGACCACAAACTAGAAGGGGTTAAGATTGTCGTGATCGGGGAAGTATTCATGCGGGAGTCTATTTCATAAGGTAGCAGTTCTTGGGAAGAAGATTTCCGTGTGTAATGTTCTTTTTACCAAAAGAACACGTAGGGAATTAGAGCGAATTAAATCTGTGGATATGACAAGACTGATTTTGACAGTTTAAGTTGGTGGCAGTAGCTTATTTGGACATTTAGATTGGGGTTAGGGATAGGCTTGCTACATTACATCTGTGGGGTAGAGACTCTAGGGTGTTGAAAATGAGTCATCCTCTACAAGGCAACGTAAACAATTTTAAGCTCTATCAAAGCCGGGAAAATGGTAATTGTGCAGCTGCGGCTATTTTGGGTCTGGTCGGATTCTTGTAAAGATAATGCATGGTAGGAGTAATCAAGTATTTTTTGGCGCGCGGCTTAGAATTGCACAAGGCCAAGGATTATTGTGAGGGGGAAAAATGGAGGAAAATAATTATGCTGGAGGAGGAGGAGGAGAAGAAGAAGAGGGAGGAGGAGGAGGAGGAGGAGTTGGACGAGGAGGAGGGGGTGTTTAACGTAATGGTTATCGGTGCGAAAAATGGAATCGGTGACCCGAGTTCAGATTCTGTCCGAATCTGCTTATTTTCACCTTACAGTAACATCCCTGGGGAAAAAAAAAACACGAACCCGTTTGCCCTCTTTAGTCTTGGTAGGGCAACAAGTCTAGCAGAAAGGCAACGATGCATTTAAAAAAAAACAACCTAAAATAGTGATCGGCTCCATCAGACGATCTTGCCCAAGACGCATACATTGTTGCTACTGTTCCAATTATGATTTTAGTGCACGTGATGGCCGAACAACCCTACAATGGTGGTTTTCTTAGCATAGCTTAGCTTAGCTGGGGCACAAAGTCGAAAGCATAGAGCACCTAGTGAGGATTGAACTAGTTATTCAGTCGTAATTGATCTAGCGAGACAAGCTTGTTTATCATTACACCACTTCGAAGTTCCCAAACGGACCTAAAATGGGCTACAAGATTCATATAAGAATGGAAAGCAAGATTCGGGCCAAGAAATATTTGGGAATCAATAACAATTCCTTCAACTAATGTTAAAGTCGAAATGGTAGAAAAATAAAAAAAAGTCAATGGGTGAAGGACTTGTGATGATTATAGAATATTAAGGTTCCCATATTAACATGTAAAATAAGAAAATAGCTTATTCGTGAATTCATATTATTATAGCATACCTACTGACGATAATGGATATGTCCCCATTCACATAAATACAGTAGTTGGTCTGCAGTTGGAGATTCATCTCCAGCTTTGCTAGTCAAACTCTCTGCCTCCGAGCAGAGAGGATTACCAGACGAGGCTCTGTCGAGGGGCAGAGTATCGTCTCGAGAAGCAGCCACCCGACTCTGTTTTATATGGGGTCTACGGGGAAGTTTTGGCCGAGCCTACGGGCTCGGATATCCACATTAAATTCGGCCTTGTGCCGCATCTAACCGCGAAGAACGGTTGGTAGATATCCTGCAGTTGGAGATTCCTTGTGGAATTCAGTTGACTCACTTCTAGTAGTTGACTACTTCTACGCGCCGCTGGCGAATCTTATATGTGTTGTTCTTGTCCCAAGTATTATCGTTCATTACCAACCTTTGTTTGATCATTCTATTCAGTAACCTTCTGTAGGTTACAACACATATAGAAATGTAAGTATTAGATTTGCAGTTAGGGCCATTTCATTTTAATGTTGAAATTGCTAAATGTAACCGTATGTTTTCTTCTCATCTCTTCCAATTTTCATCTGTGAAATTATCTTCTGTCTTCTTGCTTTCCTGTCAATTACAATCTAAAAATATTTAAATGCAAGGTCAATCGTCATCTGTCTTTTTGAATCATGTTCTTTTCATTGTTCTTTCTTTTCAATAACGTTTTCTCAGTCCCCTTCACTGCCAGTAATCCTATGATTCTTACTAGCTTGGAGAAAAATGATTGAAAAACAGATATATAGGAGATTCTGCTAATCATTTATATCAAGGGTTTAGATTATTTGGATATGTTGACAAAAAATCAACGTTGCGCTTTACAGTGTAAAATCAGACCTTAACGAAGTTATCATCAATATTTTCAATCGGGAGAGATATTATAAAGATGAAACTCATATGATATATTATTCATAATTAAATTTTATCTATATTGCTTGATTAATGCTATTTTTATTTTGAAAAGATTGAGTTGATAATAAAATGTGACATTGTGTAGATAGATATTAACTGACTTAGCGAGCTAGCTGGCTAGCTCACTACCTATATAGATATGAACAGACTGATATAGATACATAGATATGAGAAGACAGAAATGGATTAGTAGACAGACAGACAGATAGATGTGAATAAAATGAGATTAGATAGGTTTCTCGACATTAACGCTTCCCAAATCTGAATATATTTTTGCTTTATATATGTGTATCTTGCTTCATTTTATGTACGTAAAATCAGTCAATCTGTATAAAGAAAAATATTCTTATTTTTATGAATACATATATATATATATATATATATATGTGTGTGTGTGTGTGTGTGTGTGTATAAGTTGAAGATCAAATGTAGATCAAATATGGATCAGAATCCGACTAGATAATAAAATAAGAGAACAAATAGGAAACATATATCAATCTGACATGTTTCACTTTTATTCAAGATAATTGAGATAATTGAGACATTGAGGGAAAACAGACAAAATAACAGAAAACACTGATATTTTCAGTTATGCTTGCGTCAGTTCTCATTGGTCAGACAATTATCATGTGTATTAAAACCGTTGGTTTGTGATGATTATTGTATGATTAAGTGGGCAACGAATGGTAATGCGTATATCTATTTGTGCGCGTTTGTCTCTCTAGTTGGGATTTTTATCTTGCCCTTTGTGCGACCAACCCTTGCAGCGGGAAGTCGCAGGATTTGGATTTTATGGCTCGCTTCTTTAGGATTGTATTCTTTGTATTAGATAGATATTAATTAGATTCTTTAAGAATGGATTGAAAGAAAAATTCAAATTAATATTTTAGGCGTGTGTTTATAAATGGTAATAATGTTATGATGATTTTAATGTATTTTCTCCTTAGTGTGTTTTTTTTTAATTAGGGTGGCATTAGTGAAATCTTAGATAGATATAAACAGACATATATATATGTGTGTGTGTGTGTGTGTGTGTGTGTGTACGTGTGTGTGTGTGTGTATATATATATATAGAGAGAGAGACGTGAACAGACTAAGATAGATACATAGCTACATGTACATATATAAATATATATTTATATATTCAAACTTGTTTCATTAAATAATATAGGCATATTATGTCGCATATCGTAACATCGAAATAAATACTAAGAAATCTGAATTATAAATCTCATTGTTCTTTCTTTCTATTATATATATATATATATTTATATATATATATATATATTATATATATATATATATATGGGGTGAATGTTGTCGTTACTTTTGGAAAATTTAAATAATTTAAACCACTCCTCATATATATATATATATATATATATATATATATATATATATATATATGTATATGTGTGTGTGTGTGTGTGATTCATAATATGATAAATAAATGCTGATATAACAATTTTGGAAGAAAGATGTATGAAAAAGTGGCAAAAATTTTCGTGCGATGCGTTTCGTCTCTTAGGACTTCATCGGACTAGGTTTGTTTACGTTGATGCGTCTACGCATGCGCACGAATGAGAGGCGTTGGGAATTTCAAATTTAGATAAATTAATTGTTTTACTATGTGTTTTTGGTATATAATCTGACCAATTTCATTTTGATTCTTTTTATTTTTCTTCTTATCTCCTTCATCTTTGTTATTAAATATCCTATAATGTGACAACAGTAGATCTGCCAAGAATGATGAAATGTAAGAATCTGGACGCAAAATTATTGGGGATGAACTAGAGATTAAAACACTTTCTAAACATTTTCGTTTAAGGTAATTGTTTCCTCTTTTAATCAGAGTACCATTTTTTATGTCAAATTATATATAAGATAGTAAAGAAATATTGTCCCTGCATACTTCTTATAATATGTAGATACAATAGGCCAATCTTTAACGAATATATATATATATATATATATATATATATATATATATATATATATATATATATAAAATAGGAAACTAAAATGATACATATGACACACTCATATCCTCTCTCCAACCTCACTTCCTCACTTAGTTAACTTTACGTATACTTGATGAGGTCCGTAAAAAACGTGTGAATTTCTTTTTCATTTTTTCATTTCAGCTTTTGGAAGTAAAGTCTGATGATCCAGAACCCTGTTAAAGGGGTTATGGTGAAATAGCTTATTACATGGAATCTTAACGTGGTCTGTCTTTTATTCAAACATATATATATATATATATATATATATAAATTTACATATTTGCATATTAAAAAATCTTGTTAGAGAAATTAGATCACAATTACAAATCTTATGAGAAAAATTTGATGCCACTTACCAAAATTTGCTTAGCAAAAATTAATAATCCCTAAAAAAAACTCTATGTCAACCCAGATCTGTCAGTAACATTTGTATTATTTTTTGAGCAGTGACAATCCCTTTCTTCAAGACTTTCAGTGCATTTCGGTATAAAATCGTTAGCCACGCAATTATATTATACACATTATGGCCTTACCGTCTTCTGTCAATAACTTTAAATTTAATTCGTTTTAATGGCTCCAATATTTATTATATGTGTATAGATGGATGGATGCCTGTGAGTGTGTATGTGCGTGTATGCATCTGTGTGTCTACGGCTATATATGATGGGGTCATATACATGTATATGTGTATATAGGTATATATATAAGAAATGTTTTTATGCATGTATGTTTGTATATATGTGTACAAATAAACATAAAAATGTATATATAATTATATGCGTGTGTATATATATATATATATATATATATATATACACATACACACACACATTTATCTATTTATATATATTATATACACATATATACATATATATATATATATATATATATATATATATATATATATATATATATATATATATATGTGTGTGTGTGTACATGTGTGTACATGTGTATACAAAAAATAGAAAGGTGTGGATGTATGTAAATACATACATATATATATACGTGTGTGTATGTATGTGCGTAAAAATTTCAGATAGGGTATATCTATAAAGGTGAATATGATAAAAACAAAAGGAAAACTTATCTTGTCGGCTAAGATAAGTTTTCTTTTGTCTTTATTCACACAAACACACACACATACGTACACCCCCATATATATATATATATATATATATATATATATATATATATATATATATATATAAAAACCTCTCTAGTATCAGGGAAGTGATTTAAAATCCATCAACGTGAAACGTCTCTGATATAGATAAAACAAACACACAGGCAGACAGACAATCTCTCCATTCTGGACATGATAAGATGTAGGTGATAAGATATTCTAATAGAATTTGATTTATGGTTTCTGTTTATCCCAGTGCATTGTCTCCCACACACAGTTTTGTATTTCTTTCATTATAACCCGAGGAAGGCAAAGACACCCCAGCGAAACGTGTCATTAATAAATATTCCATTTGTTTCATCATGATTACTTTTGTTTCGGACGCCATTATATATATACACACACACACACACACACACACACACACACACACACACACACACACATGGACAGACACATACCTATCTCTCTCTCTCTCTCTCTCTCTCTCTCTCTCGAAATATATATAGTTAGGAGAGTCTTTTTACGAGTCTGAACGAAATCATCTTATATATAAGACACTGTCAGGTTCTTTTTATTACACTCAGTGTCCACTCATATATATATATATATATATATATATATATATATATATATATATATATATATATATATATATATATCATTATTTATTCGAAAATTATAACATAAATATGTTATAAAATCACTACAAAAAATAGCCATTTTGTTTCAACACTTCTGGTGTCTTATCAAGTGATGGTTTTGATATATATAATCGTATTCTGCTTGCATTAACAATCCTTCTTCAAATGTATATATATATATATATATATATATATATATATATATATATATATATATATATATATATATTGAAACATTGAAGTCAACAATCAGAGGCGACAGGCTATTTCATGCTAGACGCAATCGTCAGGATATTTACATACGTTCTATCTCTGTTATTGAGCAATTTATCCCATAAATATAGCACAATTTAAAACTATATATATATATATATATATATATATATATATATATATATATATATATATATATATATATATATATATTTTATACGTTATTTATATAGACACAAATATTTAAGTAAATGCTCGCGCGTTCAGTTCATATCATTCTCAGCATCCTTCTGTAGAACCACATTTCTGTTGCCTCAGGTCTCTTCTCCATTGAGCCAGCATTCACTGGCATATAGGAGAACCGATCTTACATAGCAGTTCAGTACTCTTTTCTTTGGTTCTCATAAAATGTTCCTGTTTCTTAATACCGGGTTCAAATGCAATCGATGCGAACCTGCAATACTGATTACGATTTCAAGTTATCTACAACGCGACTACTTGGATTTGAGATGCTGCTATATCTGTAATCACGAGAGGGAATGAAATATTTGGTGTAATAATAGTAGTAGTCATAATAGCCATACTCTTAGTAGTAATAGTATATTAGTAGCATTTGACCATGTCGATAAAGACTGTTGCTAACGTCTGTTGTGACCAATAAAAAAAGTAAGCTTTTGAAATTTAAATTGATTTTCCATTTTAAAACACAAGAATAAACATCGTCATTATTTAATAAGAAATTTATCAAATAGTGAGAACAAATTTATCAAATAGTGAGCAAGGACTCAAACCTGAGGGGGAAATTTAAGGTGTGGATAAATCTTACGACTTTGATTTTAAACTAAAATATTGTGAAATATGAGCGAATCAAGATTACCTTAATTAATAGAGCACTTGTTACAGACCCAAAGCCCTTTAGGAAAAGATTGAAAAATATTGGCAGTACAAAAAATAATAGAATTTTTTTTTCGGTAACAACATGTTTAAAAAATTGTAAATGGCTACGAAGAGATTGCTGGCATATCATTGTCGTATGATCTCCAGCGAGGGCTGCTAGATACTACTCTTTCGAAAATCCAACAACAAAAACAATAAAGAAGAAGAAACATGTCAGACAGATATCACTAATTTTTTATATACTAATGCTCCCCAAATTCAAGGCCCGAAAGCCACTCAAGGCAGAGGGTTACTGTGTGGTGCTGTATGAGCGTAAGAAAAGGCAAGAAGTGAAGTTCATGAGGTTATGTAGGAAAAATAACGGTTAACCCGAGACTTGAAGAATTCAAGATTGTAATAATGATTGAGGGAAACATCCTGCCGAGATTGTGTTTCGCAAAGCAGTAGTTCTTGGGAAGAAGCTGTACAAGTGGAACTTACTTCTTACTATAGGAATACGAAAGAAAAAGATAACGGTTAACCCTAGACTTGAAGAAGTTAAGATTGTAATAATTGAGGGAAACATCCTGCCGAGAGTGTATTTCACGAAGCAGCAGTTCTTGGGAAGAAGCTGATCTGAAAGGAATTGAAAAGATGAAAAGATACGAGAAACTTACACGAAATCTGAACTGGGAGAAAAGATGACTTGTCAATTTTAACGCCTCCAAAGTAATCTTTTCTCCATTAATCATCTGAGGGACCCCTCTCTAACTTGCATCAACATGGTTGATGTTATCCTCCAAAAAAAACAAAAAAACAAAACAAAAAAAACAGAAGTGACTCATTGTACCTTCTCGGGCTAAAGTTCTCAGCTGACATGAGGTGGAAAGACTACATTGAATCTATTGCTAAATCAGCTGCTAAGAAAGTCGATTCACTGTGTCGGGCAAGGCCATTTTTCTCACCGGAATCTATCTTGCATATCTATAAAGTCTATCATTCGTCCATACTTAGAATATTGCTGCTATATATAATCCGTTTGGTACCCCTGATATTTTTCTCAGCTCCTTGAAAAGATTCAAAAAAGAATCTGCAATATTATTGGTCCAGATCTAGTGGCTTGGCTTCAGTCACTTGCCCACATCCGCAAGGTGACCTCTCTGTGCCTTTTTTTATAAATACTTTCATGGTAATTGTTCGGATGAGCTCTTTGCTATGATGCCTAGACTGTATGAATTTAACTGAAAGTGACAGACATGCCAGTCAATATCCACTGACGGGGGACTGTCTGGAAGCGCCTGGATAAAAAATACTGGAAATTAGGAGAAAAGGTTAAAGCCATTACGACAGCGAAAACAGATATTACAGTAGTTTCTCAATTATCCGCATCTCGATTATACGTAGAGCGAGTATTCGTACCTCGATTTTCCGGACTTCGATTATCCGGACGTGAAATGAAGAGAAGAACTTAAATCATCCGAATATTTTTCAGTTATCCGAATTAAACCTAATGCTAATATTTCATTTCAGACAAGTGTTTTGAGAATTTACAAAACCATAGACGATATCTGTGTATATTTCTGAGATGAGGTATTATGTACATTATTTATATTATTTGGACTATTGTCCTCATCTTTGTCGCCATATTTATTACAACGTTTTGGTCGTTGTAAGCTCCGGCCTTCTTCAGGTGGTTGGAATGTCGAACTGAACCCTTTATTTCGCTCACTGGGGTCGACTGTTGCTAAAGACATTAGTTTTATAATACCCAGAAATTCATGCACGGATGTCCTCAAGGACACATGGATAAAGGCGTTGATTAGATACAGTGACAGGACCCAAAGAGTGTGAGTTCAATACCCGGTTAAGGCAGTGGAGAACTTTCAGAGGGAAAATTAACAGGAGATAACTGATAACTGACATCCATTAAACATCGCACGTGGAACTAGAACAGTCTACCCCAGTGAACGAAATAAAGGATTCAGTTCGACATTCCAACCACCTGAAGAAGGCCGGAGCGTAAAACGGCCGAAACGTTGTAATAAATATGGCGACAAAGAGGAAGACAATAGTCCGAATAATGTAAATAATGACCATAGACGATGTTCAAAATTTCAATTTCAAACACCGAAGCAATGCTAATGTTTGACAAATATTTAAGTTGGTTGACTTTCAAATTTCTCTTACAAATATTTTCGGGAGTTTATTCTTTACCTTTTGATTTTACTTTAGTTCATCCAATAAAAGAATCATTCAAGTTATAAGGTTATTGAGTGAGATTGTTGTAATAGAGTAAAGAAGACAGAAGGCAGAAGTAAAAGTGCATATGATAACAGCGGCAGAGAAACGCGAGGCCAACCGGAAGCAGACAAAAATATACTCCTGGTGTAAAAGCTATTATATACACCTGGTATATTAAAATGTAATGGAAGATAATGTAAACTAGAAAAGAGGCTCCAGTTATTATAAACAAATGATAGAAAATTTGTTAGCTTGTAAATTTCGTTGTTGTTCTTGCAGACGACAAAGTAAAACTAAACAAAACAATACAGACGACAGCATCGCAAAGAGATCGAGGACATTGAGGAAAGTAGCGGTATATTGAGGAGACTTGCTATCATTTTTCTGCGGGAACCACACGGTACTAGGTATTAATATGTTGTACGGTATCGGCACCCACTGAATATAAAACCCGGCATGACAGAGTTGGCCAATATTTGGGCTGGAAAATCTGCAACTTCTACGGAACGGAAACTAAAAGAAATTGGTATGAACACCACTCAGACTCGGTTACGGAGATAGAACCTGTTAAAATTTTATGGGACTACACAATGCACACAGACGATCAATCAAAGCTAATCGCCCAGACATTGTTATTAGAGATCGCAAACAAAAAAAGTGCCTCCTTATTGATATGGCAGTTCCTGCGGACTGCGATGTATCTTTGAAGATATTCAAAAAGCTATCAAAATACAAGGACATTGAAATTGAAATCTCAAAAAAGTGGCACATTGGAACAAAATGTTGGACAGGATTGGTTGGAAAAATTCTAGTAGAAATTGAAAATTAAAAAAATAAAAAAATAATCTTAATACAGCCGGTTATTACGAAGGGCTTTTATATTATTTTTTTTTTTTTTGAGATGGAAAATTTAGATGCCATTTTAACCTTTTGAGCGGGTTGTTTTACACACCAGAAATCAAAGGAAATAAAATAGTAATAATAGTAAATAATCTTAATCAAGCGGTTATCACGACTTTCTTATTCTTTGAGATTGTATTTAGTACGTTTTCTTTTGATTTGTTGTTTTGGTCTGAGTGACGAGGACTAAGGTTGAAGTTGATATAGTTTTGGTGACCAGGTGTTTTATTGTTGGTGGAAGATGTTGTTCCAGTGAGAGATTTTTTTTTTATTCTAGGCTGGTTCCTGTCTCAATTGACCGAGGATAAAAAGTACATACATTTGTATTTTTTTTTTTTTTTTACACAAATGCTCGCGAAAAATGTCATAATGCCATTTCTGACCTTAAGTCTCTGGTTTGGACCCGAAAGGAAATGGGTATACAGGATAAATCAAGGAAACAACAACAACAACAACAATAATAATAATAATAATAATAATAAACTAAAATATTGTCAGACAAAAATGCAGATTCTGTGATAAATATCCAGAAACGATTGATCATCTTGTATCAGGTTGCACGATATTGGCACCCACTGAATATAAAACCCGGCATGACAGAGTGGGCCAATATCTGCATTGAAAAATCTGCAACTTCTACGGAACGGAAACTGAAAGAAACTGGTATGAACACCACCCAGACCCGGTTACGGAGATAGGACCTGTTACAATTCTATGGGACTACACAATACACACTGACAGAACAATCAAATCTAACCGCCCAGATATTGTTATTAAAGACCACAAACAAAAACGGTGCCTCCTTATTGATATGGCAGTCCCTACGGACTGCAATGTATCTTTGAAGATATTCAAAAAGCTGTCAAAATACAAGGACATTGAAATTGAAATCTCGAAAATGTGGCACATGGGAACATCAACAATCCCTGTTGTAGTTGGAGACCTAGGACTGGTTGGAAAAGATTGCAGTAGACTAATTGAAGGGATTCCTGGAAGTCCATGCCTTAAGGAGATACAAAAAATTGTTCTGACAAGTACGGCCCACACTTTACGAAGGGCTTTATCTATGTAATTTTTTTATTGATTTTTATTTTTATTTTTTTTTTTTTTGTCAGTGGAAAGTGTCATGATGCCATTTCTAACCTTAGATCCCTGGGCGGGACCCGGAAAGAAATGTGTAAACGCCAGAAATCAAAGAAAATAAAAATAATAATAGTAATTTTAAGAAAACTATCAAAATACAAGGATCTTGAAGTGGAAATTTGAAAAATGTGGCACATTGGGACATCAATAATTTCAGTTGTAGTTGGAGCCCTCAGTTTGATTGGAAAAGGTTCCGATAGACTCATTGAAGAGGTTTTTAGGAGTCCATGCCTTAAAGAAATACAAAAAGTTGTACTAACAAGTACAGCTCACATATTACAAAGAGCTTTATCTATGTAAAATATATGTGATCTTAGATGCTTTTCTGCATATTTTACAAAAATGCTCAGTGGAAAATGACATGATGCCATTTCTGTCCTGGTTGGGACTCGAAAGTAAACGAACAGAAATCAAAGGAAATAATAATAATAATAATAATAATAATAATAATAATAATAATAATAATAATGACTGGTTGGAAAAGATTGCAGTAGACTAATTGAAGGGATTCCGGGAAGTCCATGCCTCAAGGAGATACAAAAAATTGTTTTGACAAGTACAGCCCACACCTTACGAAGGGCTTTATCTATGTAATTTAATTTTTTTTTTTTGTCAGTGGAAAGTGTCATGACGCCATTTCTAACCTAAGGTCCCTGGACGGGACCCGGAAAGAAATGTGTAAACGCCAGAAATCAAAGAAAATAAAAATAATAATAATAATAATAGTAACACATTTAAAGAAGAACGCTATTTAAGAAAAGGAAAAGAAAAGACAGTGTTTGGTAATCTTCAACAATATATCGAAATATTGTTGGAGATTGTCAAACACTGTGTATTTTCTTTTTCTTTTCTTAAATCGCGCTCTTCTCTAAGTGTTGAAAATATTGGAAGAGTTACGTCACTCATTTTGTTTAATAATAATAATAATAATATGAAGAAGAAGAAGAAGAAGAAGAAGAAGAAGAAGAAGAAGAAAAAGGAGATGCTAACACTAGGCATAGCTCTAAATAGATTGGTGTTAATATATACATGTTATGTCTTCGGGAATTAAAATGGGCTCCCCTAAATATCGAGGAGGCATGGTGGAGTAGTGGATAGCGGCTCGGATTGAGGAATCAGAGAGCCTAGTTCGAATTCCAGTCGAATCCATTCACTTACGTATCCTTTTCTTCTCCCCCGACCCCAGCTATGGGTAAATAGGACAGACCGGGTTCTATAACCTTGGATGGCAACTGTTCTACCGCAGAAAAAAATCTGCTTCGTCAGTCATGCATCGAAAGATGCATGATCGTCTAAGCGTGTATCACGCATGGCACATAACAGACTGACACTAAATATCACGGTCAGTATCACTTGGGCATTTCTTCTATTGGTTGAAGCACTATCCATCTGTTCATGAGCAAGAATACTTATACTTTGTATCACAGATCACATATCAGAGGGTGAAGAAGAAAAAACGTGGTAAAAATACCAAAGACCTCGCTCGAGAGCTAAAATGTGAGGAACGTAATGTTCAGAGTCTTACCTATAAGAGTTGACTTATTTAGAACCTTTCAAAAGCATTAGATTCAAAGAAAAACTGAGACTGTCAAGATTACGATAGTTCTTAATTCTTGCGTCTACGAAGTAGGTGTTCTAGATTTGTGAAGACTTGCTGTTACTCGGTTTACCGCCATGATCACCAGGCAACTTGTGGGAACATGCAACTAGTTTGAGAAAACAAATGGGCCTATCCAGATCTGCGAAGATACTGAAGAAAGTGTTAGAGATTTCAAATTTACTGTCCCACAAGTAGTAACCGCCAAACATTTATAATAATAATAATAATAATAATAATAATAATAATACATTTACAATGATTTTAACCATGTACTAAGCCCAAGAGCCACTCGAGGTAGAGGGTTACAAAATAAGAGGTACCACCTCAAGTAAGGTGCTAATGCCACCAAGATGCAAGGGGGCACCGGAAGTGAAAGGGAATGAAAATGCTTTAGAATGAACCGATAAACCAATTCTAAACAGGAAACAAGAGATAAACCTCTACTCCTGTTCAAAAGACCGGGGAGGAGTATGAACCGGACGATATAATAATAATATTAATTGTAAGAGAAACCATTGGGAAGTATGCCGTAAGATTAAGTTTAGTGTAAAAGAGAAGTGGTACGAGAGATATTATGGGATTGCGCAGTCCAGACAGACCATGTCATTGATGACCAGGCCGTATTGTTATAGATAAGGTGAATAGCAAGTGTTAAATTATTGATTTTGCTGTTGCATGGGATACAAGAGTGAACTCCAAATGGAATGTATCTTTGAAGATCTTAAAAAAAAAACTATCAGTGTACAAAGATCTTGAAGTGTTAATTTCAAATACGTGGCACATGAAGACATCAATAATTTCAGCTGTGGTTGAGACACTGGGTTTGATTGGAAATGGTTCTGGTAGCTCATGCCATAAAGAAATGGAAAAAAATGTTTTCGCAAGTAGAGCTCACACACTACGAAGGCCTTTATCGATATAAAATGTATGTGATATTATTTTTTGGTTTTTCTTGTACACAAACGATCAGGAGAAAATGTCATGATGCTATTTCATACCTTAGGTTTCTGATTGTGACCCGGAAGGAAATGAGTATACAGCAGAAATAATAATAATAATAATAATTAAAAGAAGAAGAAGAAGAAGAAGAAGAAGAAGAAGAAGAAGAAGAAGAAGAAGAAGAAATAATTAAGGAAGTGTATGCTTATTGACATAGTAGTACAATCTGAGAGAAATACCTCCATAAAAATTATCGAAATATTATTCAGATACTGGAGAACGAGATTAACAAGATGTGGGGAATGAAGACTGAGACTGTACCGATAGTAATCGGAGCACTGGGCACCGTAAGAAAAGGAATGAACAATTTTACTAACAGTGTCCCAGGTAACATCAACATACAAGTTGCCCATAAAATCGACCTACTAGGAACATTCCATATACTAAGAAAAGTGCTACCAATTAAATGACAATTCTCCTATAGGGCTTAAGTACCATAGTTTG
>CAHIKZ030002379.1:930000-935000 GCA_903632075.3 Acanthosepion pharaonis
TAATTTTTTTCTTTCAAAAAGTACATAGGCGTGTCTGGAAATTCTGATTTTTTTCAGATTTTTCTCATCACGCTTTGATTTTCTCTATTGGCTTAATAATATACAATTATTATTATATTTCGAATTTCTTTCATCTTTATACACACACACACATACACACAAAGACACACACACATATATATATGTGTGTGTGTAGAGATAGATAGATAGATAGATAGATAGATAGATAGATAGATAGATAGATAGATAGATTATTGTGAAATCTGAACTCGTAGAAATAGATAATTTCAATCAGTTCTTGATAGTCGAATGAATAAATAATGATCACTTGAATGATACTGAACCGGCTCCAGCTATTAGCGTTGCGGTTTGAACAATGCTTGGAAATTTACGGCCGCCATAAGGTACTTTTAGAAGAATGAAGAAAAAAAGACAGTAGAAAAAAAAATAATAACAAAAACAAAACAAAAGAAACACGTTGAAATTGCTTATCGATTAAATTCTATTTACAATTATAGAAGACGAATTGTCAAAATTTAATGACAAAAAAATGAAAAATGCAAAATCTGTTTTTCTCACTTACCCGACTTTTTGGGTAAACTTCCTCGTCGTCAAAGATGTCATCGTAGTCGTAATCTGCTACCACGGATCGGAAAAGGCCAACGAACATACACAGAGCCAGACTGACCAACAAGAATCGGTAGTGACCTTCCATGTTGTTTTTTTATGTTTGAGTGTTTTGGTAGAAGTCGATGACCTGATATTATTATTATTATTATTTTAAACTTTTTTTGTGTTTTGTTGTCTCTTGTTTTAAACTGTTTTTTTTATTTCGCCTTTCTCGCTCGTTTTATTGCCACTGTCGTCAGTGCGACTAACTACGGCATATGCTGCTGCTGCTGCTGCTATTCCTGCCTGCTTTCGCGAAAGCGGATTCCACAACAACGCCAACAGAGGATCCGCACGACAGTGTCGGTAATGAGACAAGCATTGAAGATTGAAAGCTAGAGTTGGGCGAGGCGAGAGAGAGGGGAGAGTAAGGTGCTTGGAGATGGAGAGCGGCAACTAGAACCAAATAAAAGACGCGGTGGAGATATTGAAGGAAAAAGGAGAGCAGGACATGAAACTGATTGTAAAATGTAAGAGCAAAGAAAGAGAGATTGGAATGGAATGAAGCGAGTACGAGGGTGATAGAGAGAACTCAATGAAGTCTCTAAGGGAGTGTAAGGCGGAAGGTTCAAAATGTAAAGGAAAGCTCAGAAAGTGGCGACTAGGTTGAAAAGAAAGAGAAAAGTATAAACGAGGAGAGTTGAGAAAAGAGTTCAAAGTTGAAACTGACGACTAGAATCGATTGGTTACAAAAGGAAGCTGGAGTTTAGCAAACAAGCAATAAACTGACAAGTGATGTGAAATAGGAGAGTAAAGCGGACTAGAAAAAGAGTCTAGAGTAAAAAAAAAGTGAATATTTTAGACTAAATAGAAAGAAGAATGTAGGCAAAAAGAATTAGAAGCAAACAAAAGACCACAGGACAGTTAAGCGGAGAAGATCTTTATATTTGAAAGCAGAGAGTAGAAACGGGAGAGTAGAAAAGAGAGAATAGAACAGAGAGAGTAGAAAAGAGAGAGAGAGTAGAAAAGAGATAGAAACGAGAGAGTAGAAACGAGAGAGTAGAAAAGAGAGAGAGAGTAGAAAAGAGATAGAAACGAGAGAGTAGTAAAAAGGAGTGTAGAAACAAGAGAAGAGAAAAGGGGGAGAGTAGAAACGAGAAAGTAGAAAAGAGAGAGAAGAGCAGAGATAGAAATGAGAGTAGGAAAAAAGAGTGTAGAAACAAGAGGGTAGAAAAGGGAGAGAGTAGAACGGAGAGAGTAGAACAGAGAGAGTAGAACAGAGAGAGTAGAAACGAAAGAATATAAAAGAGAGAGTAGAAACGGAAGAGTAGAAAAGAGAGAGTAGAAAAGAGAGAGTAGAAAAGAGAGAGTAGAAAAGAGAGAGTAGAAACGAGAAAGTAGAAAAGAGAGAGAAGAGCAGAGATAGAAATGAGAGTAGGAAAAAAGAGTGTAGAAACAAGAGAGTAGAAAAGGGAGAGAGTAGAACGGAGAGAGTAGAACAGAGAGAGTAGAAACGAAAGAATATAAAAGAGAGAGTAGAAACGGAAGAGTAGAAAAGAGAGAGTAGAAAAGAGAGAGTAGAAAAGAGAGAGAGTAGAAACGAGAGAGTAGAAAAGAGAGAATAGAACAGAGAGAGTAGAAACGAGAGAGTAGAAAAGAGATAGAAACGAGAGAGTAGAAAAGAGATAGAAAAGAGAGAGTAGTAAAAAAGAGTGTAGAAACAAGAGAAGAGAAAAGAGGGAGAGTAGAAACGAGAGAGTAGAAAAGGGAGAGAGTAGATACGGAAGAGTAGAAAAGAGAGAGTAGAAAAGAGAGAGTAGAAACGAGAAAGTAGAAAAGAGAGAGAAGAGCAGAGATAGAAATGAGAGTAGGAAAAAAGAGTGTAGAAACAAGAGGGTAGAAAAGGGAGAGAGTAGAACAGAGAGAGTAGAACAGAGAGAGTAGAACAGAGAGAGTAGAACAGAGAGAGTAGAAACGAAAGAATATAAAAGAGAGAGTAGAAAATAGAGAGTAGTTGGCTAGTTAGAGAATCGGAATAAGTGTAAGTAAAAATAATTTCTCTGGGTGTCTTTTTTAGAGAAGAAATGTGTGTGTGTGTGTGTGTGTGTGTGTGTGTGTGTGTGTGTGTGTGAAAGAGAGGGAGAAAGAGAGAAAGTCAGACAATGTTAGAAAACGACGAAAAACCAAACGAAATAAATGAGAAGCTATTTGTTAAGAAAGAACATAAAGATTGAGAAAGAGGATAATTACAGAAAGAGAGGGAGAAGGTTATAAGGCAATTAGAGAAAGACAGAGAGAGAAAATTGGAGAGAGAAATAATTATAGAGAATCAAAGCGAGGAAAAACTACGGAAAATAATAATTTAGAGGGAGAGGGGAAAGAGGAGGGGAAGGAGTAAAGAAATTGAAGAGAAAGAAAGGAAGGAAGAAAATTGAAGGGAAATAAGAAATTTCAAGATAGAAAGAGAGATGATGAAATATGCGAGGGAATTCAAGATATATATATATATATATATATATATATATATATATATATATATATATATAGAGAGAGAGAGAGAGAGAGAGAGTAGAGGGAGAGATTAAGAGAAGAAGAAAAGTGGATAGTGGAATAAATGGATTTGAGAGAGAGAAGGAAATTGGAGAGAGCGTTCGAAAGGGAGAGTAAGAGAGAAAGAGAGAGAAACAGTATTTAGAGAACGAAATAAGGGAGTTTACGATAATAACAAAGAGAAAGAAGTAGGAAAGTGAGGAGTAGAATGAAAGATAGAGAGTGAGGGGGGAAGAGAAAAAGACAGACAGACAAACAGACTGACAGAGTCTAAGGGGATTAAAGAACGAAATAACAATAGTTGGGAAGCAAGATGAAGTAGTTTAAGAAAGAGATTAAACGAGTTACAAACAAATTATGAGAGAGAGAGAGGAGGAGGAGAAAGAGGGAAGAGAGAGAAGGAGGGGAGAGAGAGAAAGAAGAGAGATAGAAAGAGGGGAGAGAGAGATTTAAATGGGTAGCGATTTGGGGAAAAAAAGGACAAAATTAATTACAAAAATATTAAACGCGATAAACAGAATCGGAGAGTGTTGCGATGTCTGAGGAGAGAAACTTGTGGCGATAGAAAAAAATGATAGTCGAGAAAAAAATAAATTGAATAGAGAATTGAGAAATTCGAGACGGTGAGTGAAAGACTAACATAGTTGTAAAGAGAGGCGAATTGGTTAAAGGAAGAGAAAAAATTAAGGGAGACGGAGAAAGAGGCACACGTTGAAAAGAGGGGACAAGAAAATGGTAATTGGTGAAGGAAACAGAAAGATAGGTTGAGAGAGAAACAAAAGAGTTAGGGAGAGACAGAGAAGATTAGAGACAGATTAAAAGACTTGGATAGAAAGACTAAGACTGTGAAAGAGATTTAAATGATTGGAGAGATTAAGAGACGAGGATAGAAAGAGACTAAAAGTGTTAGAGCGAGACTTTTGGAGATAAATTAAGAGTAGAAGAAATGAGGGACTAAGAGTATTGAAGAGAGACTTAGAAGATTGGAGACAGATTAAGAGACTTGGATCGAAAGACTAAGACTGTGAAAGAGATTTAAATGATTGGAGAGATTAAGAGACGAGGATAGAAAGAGACTAAAAGTGTTGGAGAGAGACATTTGGAGAGAAATTAAGAGTAGAAGAAATGAGTATTGGAGAGAGACTTAAAGTTACTGAAGAGAAATTAAGTGACTAGGAGAGAGAGAGAGAGAGAGAGAGAGAGAATTGGAAAGAGATTAAAAAAGAGGAAGGAGAGAGACTAAGAGGGTTGAAAAAAGAGCAAGATACAGTGTAACCCGGATATAAGAGACCCGGATATAAGAGAAACCCGGATATAAGAGAGATTTTATCTGGTCCCAAATTAGAGCCTGTGTTAATGTATATAAAATAGACCAAACCCGGATATAAGAGAAACCCGGATATAAGAGAAACCCGGATATAAGAGACTTCGTCTCCGGTCCCGACAACTCTCTTATATCTGGGTTACACTGTAGTAGCGGATATAGATATAACATATTTTGAAGAGAGAGCGAGAAGAATGAGTTCATCATAGAAATAAAATGAAAGGTTATAGAGAGTAAGGTGAGGGTTAATGAGAGTGAGAAAAAGAAAGAGAGATAAGGAAAGAGAGAGAGAACAAGAGAGATCAGTAAGAGAAGGGAGATCAGTAGGAGAAGAGAAACAGAAAGAGAGGGTGATAGAAAGAGATAGAGGGCGAGAGAAAGAGACAGAGGGAGAGAGAGAAATATGAAAGTAGACAGAAATATATATATATATATATATATATATATATATATATATATATATAAAGCGACAGAGGGAGAGAGAACGAGAGAGAACGAAAGAGAGAAAGAGAAAGAG
>CAHIKZ030002379.1:937500-960000 GCA_903632075.3 Acanthosepion pharaonis
GACAAAACAAGTGTGTGACGAGGCTGATAATGGAATTTGGAGAGTAAGTCAGAGAGGGCAAGGCCAGTGGTTATTTCAGAGTGGAGAGTAAAATTTGCTACATTTTAAATTTTTTAAAATAGATAGAAAAATTGCGTATAAAAAAGAATGGGGAGATACAAAGTGACTCAGTGAGTGGGAAATTATGTAAAGAGAAATGAGAGAGAAAGAAAGCGATAGAGAGAGGAGAAAGTGAGAGAGAAAGAAAGAGATAGAGAGAGGAGAAAGTGAGAGAGAAAGAAAGCGATAGAGAGAGAGGAGAAAGTGAGAGAGAAAGGAGAGCGTAAGGAGCTCGTTCAATTTCTTTTATATGGAAAAAACTAAAACCAAATTTAAAATAACCCAAGAAAGGAAAATGAAAATATTAAGAAACAGAGAGTGAGAGAGAGAGTGTCTGTGGGAGAGAGAGAGAGAGAGAGAGAGAGATACAGGTATGTGTCTGTGTTTGTGTGTGTGTATGTTTGTAAAATATATATAATGGCATCCGAAACAAGAGAGAGAGAGGGGGAGGGGAGAAAGAGAGATGGGGGAGAGAGAGATAGGAAAAGCGATAAAAATTTGATAAGGAGAGTAAGGAGGAGAACGCGAAGACAGGCGTCAGCTCAGAGTGGAGCGTAAATTCTGATTGGGTGAGAAAAAGACATTATTTCAATAAGCGAAAGAAAGAAAGAAAGAAAGAAAGAAAGAAAGAAAGAAAGAAAGCACATGCCAACAGTGGAAGAAAGAAAGAAATGGCTGAAGATGGTATAAAATGGGGAATGTGAAGAGTTCCGAAGAAAAAGCAGTGACTACACTCGAAAGAGAATGCCTTAAAAGGGGAAAGAGAAACAACGTAAGAACAGTCATGGAAAATAGAGAGGCGTTACATAGGGGAAGAGGAAATTTAGGGAATGAAAGTTGAAGTTGAAGAGAGTTTCAATAGAAGCTGAGGAGGAGGAGAGAAGAAGAAAAAAACGGAGAAGAAAGCGACGATAATTAAAACCAAAGGTGTCCGGAGTAAAGAAAGAAAGAAAGAAAGAAAGAAAGAAAGAAAGAAAGAAAGAAAGAAAGAAAAAAGAAAGAAAGAAAGAAAAAAAAGAAAGAATAAAAAGCAACAAAGAATATAATAGAAAACATAGTGAAAAAAATAGAAATAGGGAAAGAGAAACAGATAGAGAAAGAGAGAGTGTGGGAATATAATGAAAAACGGAATAATCTGAGAAGAAAAAGAAAGATGGAAGTGGCGAGGAGAGAAAAGTGAGAAACTGAGAAGACCAGACATATGAAAAGAAAAGAGAATAGGAGAAGCGAAATAAAGGACGAATTTGGTCGCGTTTGGGGCGAGAAGAGCAATGTCTTCGATGTCGCTCGCCGATGGACTGCTTGACGGAAGGAGTAAAAACGAATGGACAAGCAAGCAGAATAGCGACAACGGCGCTAAGAATGCTTTTGCGCATGTCTGCTTTTGTCGACTGAACACGTGCACAACTTGCCGCTAAAGAAACTCTAATAGCGAGAGAAAGATACTGGCAATAAAGGAAAGATGGCGTTCCACAGAGTCATCTTTGAAATTTAATGGTGTCTCTTCATGAGCGACTTCAGTGACGAAAACACGGATATATAAATTATGAAAAGACCGGGATAGATAGATAGATAGATAGATAGATAGATAGATAGATATGTGCAGACTGGAACATAGAAATACGAATATATGGAATAGCTATCTATTGTGAAAGATATGAACAGACTGAGATAAACAGGCTTACTATTATATAGCAACTCTAAGTAGAAGTTTATGAAGTTTTATTTTACTAATTCAGCTTTATCGCAGAAGAAAAAAACGTTTATTTTATTGCTGGATGGTTACAAGTGAGAGGGGAGATGGGATGTGCTTATTTTATTACCCGATTCTAGGAAGTGTTTTAATAGAAGACACATTTTATGTTTGCTTAACGACATATCATCTCCTGATGGGTCATTTAATGTTGAAATTTAATTTTCTTGGGAGCTTTGAAGTTATAAAATTTATGTTATTCTTCTTTCACAGTTCAATACATGGTAGCTGATACTCAGCTTTTGTGCATATACATGCTTACTTGAACATAATTACTAGAGGCAGTGATGTGTCTTTTATGTTGTAATTATATTTTGGAATATAGTTTGATATATTATGAAAAGACCGGGATAGATAGATAGATAGATAGATAGATAGATAGATAGATATGAACAGACTAGAGTATAAAGATACGAATATATGGAATAGCTAGATAGCTATCTATTGAGAAAGATATGAACAGGGTGAGTTAAACAGACAGGCTTAAAGTTATATAACCACAACTCTAAGTATAAGGTTGTGAAGCTTTATTTGACTAATTCAGTTTTAACGCTGAAAAACGTTTTCTTATAGTGGATGGTTACAAGCGAGAGGGAAGATGGGATGTGCTTATTTTATTACTACACATACAGACGAAAACACAGATAATAAATTATGAAAAGACCGGGATAGATAGATAGATAGATAGATAGATAGATAGATAGATAGATAGATAGATGTGAGCAGACTGGAATGTAGAGATACAAATATATGGAATAGCTAAATAGCTATCTATTAAGAAAGATATGAACAAACTGAGATAGACAGGCTTAATGTTATATAGTCACAACTCTAGAAGGTTATGAAGCTTTGTTTGACTAATTCAGTTTTTAGCTGAAAAACGTTTATTTTCTTATAGTGGATGGTTACAAGCGAGAGGGGAGATGGGATATTCTTATTTTATTAATACACATACAGACAAAGATAGATAGGTTGGTATATATATACCAAAAATATATTATATATATATATATATATATATATATATATATATAATATATTATATATAAAGCTAGGTAGATACAAAGATATAGATATATTGAGATAGATAAAGCCAATTTGTGGTTTATACTGCAACTATGCTGAGCGAATATCAGTTACAGTTTCTGAGAGAGAGAGAGAGAGAGAGAGAGAGAGAGAGCGAGAGAGAGAAAGAAAGAGAGAGAGCATTATCTGCCACGATAATATGGACGCTAATACACTCAAACCCTCGGCCACGATGACTTATAACTTCGTGCTAGTGCAGCCATCGACGGCTTCCGAACTGTTCCGTTTGCCCAATTTCACTTACAGGGCTTCTGTCAAGCCGTGGTATGGCTTTCGGGCCCTTTACAATGGTGTCGGGTGCTAGGATCGCTTACTCAGGCCAATAACATCATGAAGTCATCTTCCAAACAAATCAACCATGGTGAGATTCGAACCTGGGTCTCATGGTGGGGAAGAAATGTTCTAGCCACTCGGGCAATCACAAATGACTGTTGTTTACGTTTCAGGTACAAAACTGAAGCTAGTAGATATAGATTCGAAGAAGCCCCAACGAGAAATGTGCATTCCTTAAATTAGTAAATCAATTCTTGTCTCACGTTCTTTTATTGTTCTCTCTACTTAATAATTTTTTTTTCTTTTTTTTAATATTCTTTCCCAGTTAGTAACCCCTTGCGTCTTAGTGACATTATTGCCTTACTTGGGGTAAAATGATTAAAAGGAAAATAAGAATAAGAATGATACTTTTTTCTCTTTCTTTTCCTTGTACTATTCCTTGTGCTCTATCTTGGCTTACAGCTATATCACGATGAAAAACCGCTCCTGCATGATCACCGAAGTTAAGCAACGTTGAACCTGGACAGTACCTAGATGGGTGACTGCTTGCGAATACCAGATGCTGTAAGATTGGATGGTGCGTGGTGTAATGGATAATAGCTCAGAATTGCTAATCGGACAGCTGAGTTCCAATTTCCGTTGGTGTGTTATATCCACTTACGTGCAAATACCCTTAGGAAAGGTATAAAGTCACCCTTTATCCTTCCCCGCTATGGGTTAATTAATAGGACTTGTATTACTAAACAATTATTATCTCCAAAAAAATTCATACAATCTAAAATATTTTCTGGCTTTAAATAACCTGTAATGGGTTGATAAACCGTAAAAAACAAATCAATCAGTCAACCGTGGTGCATCTCAGTCCAGTTTAGTCATCACTGTATTAGTTCTGATTGCTAGTTTCCCAATTTCAAGTACAATTACCTCTAATAAGCTTTGTTTATGAGTCCAGTTACTTTGACGTTCTCGGTATCAACGTATCTATCAATTAGATTTGTTAGAAAATTGATTACTTTGTCTGTCTCTTTGCGTCTGATCGAAATGTTAGATTAATATAATATCGATCAATTTACTCATTGAACTGTCTTTCAATCTCAGAACAAGAAAATCGAACACGAAAATATAAATGTCTAAGCGGATGTGTACAGCCAGAAGAATTTAAATATCAGTCTTTCAATTCCGATCGATTTTCATCGCATTAATCTACATTTTTTGTTACTGAAAAAAAATCCTTGGTGTAAATGCCATAGATTTTTCCCGTTATTTTCTCCATTATTGTTTCCGACGAGGAAACACTGAATCAAGACAGTAAGATAATTTAATGATACTCTGGGTGTCTGCATTTTTTTTTTTTTTAGTTGGAGAGTAGTCACTGAAATTGTTGGCGGAAGAAGGTAACTTATTTTCTCTTCCACTTTCCTCTTCGACCTTCTTCTCCTTTAAAATATTTCCTAGGTTAGCTATATACATCACAAAGACAAACGAAGGGAAATAGTGGAGAACAAGATTGAGTTTACCCAATCTTGTCAGTCAGAAGAGCATACCTGCCGTGGGTTCGAATACCAATCAAAAACATCTGTGGGGAAAATAAACATTATACAGTATGTGGCAGAAATATCTCCCACATAATTTTAATATATTCTCTCTCTTTATGTGCAGTGACCCCTCAGGACGTAAACGATCACGGCTCTCCACAATTTCCTGTCCTTTGCAGGTCCAAATAAATTATATCTTTACGTTATTTCTAAATCCCGTTCCGTTATCCATTTAATTAAGCTCATGTTATACATTGTTTTCCGTTGTCACTCTTGCTCTCAATCTGTCTTGTGAGTGTCAGATTTTCCAAGCACTCCTTCCTCATTATGTGCTCTAGAAATATCAAATGTCTCTTCTCGATGTAAAGTATAAGTTTCCTTTTTGTTTCCATTTTCTCTAAAACCTCGTCGTTGCTCACAGATCGGTCTATAGTATCCTCCGTATCTTCCTCTAGAACCACATTTCTATTATTTACATTATTTACATTGTTCGAACTGTTGTCCTCATCTTTATTGTCATATTCACTACGCTTCGGCCGTTGTACGCTCCGGCCTTCTTCAGGACACATGGCCAGGTGGATAAAAACTTTGGTTGGATCCAGTGACTTGACTCAAAGAATTATTAGTTCAAAACTTGCAGTAGTGAACAAAATCTTGCAGAGTGGAGTTAAAGGGAGATAACGGAAACACCCAGAAGAGGCATAGAACGTGGAACTAGAACAGTATACGCCGCTGTACGAAATAAAGGGTTCAGCTCGAAATTCCAATCACCTGAAGAAGGCCGGAGCGTACAACGGTCGAAACGTCGTGAATATAGCAATAAAGATGAGGACAGCAGCCCGAATGATATAAATAGTGTAAATAAATATCCTCTATTTGTTTCCATATATATTAAAAATTTGTCGTTGCTCACATATTCAGTCCAATGCATCCTCAGCATCCTTCTGTAGAACCACATTTCTGTTGCTTTAAGTAAGAAACGTTAATAATTTTCATATATGTCGCAGACATTTGGTATTTTTACTTAGCCTAACGCAATAATTTATTTAAAATTCTTGATCCCTTTTGGACGTAGGTGATCAAGGATCTCCTGAGATTTATTTTTCCTTTATTATCTTTGAATTATGACTTCTTGGAAAATATAGCGGGGTGGATTCTAACTGTTCTACCCACAAGTTTTAAATCGAGAGTAGTCTTTCTCGTAGACTGGCTGTCAATCAAAGCCCGTTGGGCGAAATAAAGGCTTCTGTTCGAAATTCCAATCACCTGAAGGAGGCCGGAGCTTACAGCGGCCGAAACGTCGTGAATATGGCAATAAAGATGAAGACAACAGTCCGAACAATGTAAATAGTGTAAATAGTTACAATAACTCATCTCAGAAATATAGACAGATCCGGAAGAAGGCCGGATCATGCAACGGCCGAAACGTCGTGAATATGACAATAAAGATGAGGACAACAGCCCGAATGATGTAAATAGTGTAAATAGTTACAATAACTCATCTCAGAAATATAGACAGATCGCGAAGAAGGCCGGATCATGCAACGGCCGAAACGTGAATATGACAATAAAGATGAGGACAACAGCCCAAATGATGTAAATAGTTTAAATAGTTACAATACCTCATCTCAGAAATAAAGAAAGACCCTGAAAAAACGGCCGAAACGTCGTGAATATGGCAATAAAGATGAAGACAACAGTCCGAACAATGTAAATAGTGTAAATAGTTACAATAACTCATCTCAGAAATATAAACAGGCACATTTCGATTGATTCAAATCTCTTCTTTATCTTTGGGGAAATTATGCAACATTCACTGCCAAACAAAAGGGTAATAAAAAAATTATTCGCACTAATATCTTACCATAATGTAGGAGGTATATCTTGAAGGGATTATATGGAAGACATTTCTGCCACAACCTGTGTTACAACGAAATCGGTGTCTTCATTTCTTTTTTTATTTTCTCTCTGTTCATTCCATTTTTTTTTATTATTTAATTTTTTTTCTAATTTCTTTTCTTTTCTTCCGTAATGATTTCTTTTTATAATTTTTTTAAGATTTATTGAATGTCTTATTCATTCCTTCATTCTTTCATTCCTTCATTCTTTCATGCATTCATTCTTTTATTCTTTCATTCTTCCTCTTGTACGATTCTTTCTTTCTCTCATTCTTTGTCCCCATTTCTTCTTCGTAACACATTTTTGTTCGTTCATTTTTGTTTTTAATCGGTTTCACCCCATGCAAGGCAGTAAAGCCACTAAGGCACAAGGGTTTACATGATGAGGAAGAATCGGGAACAGAAACATTAATAATGAGCTTGGAATAAAAAAGATCAATCACGTGGAAAGTAGATAATGATTGACATTGCATTAAAATTTTTGCAGATTAAAATTGGCTGGAATGCATGCAACCGGAAGAGAGTTCCACAAACGAGAAGTGCGAGAAAAGAAAAGTCAGCATCGATTTGGTTTGGTTTGTTTTGTCTCCCGGCATATCAATCGCAATGGGTTATTTAATGTCGACATGATTTTTATTGCTGGTAACTTTTTTTTCGAAAATGTATTGCTGGTAATATTTTTTCTCCAAAAATTTATTGCTGGTAATTTTTTACAAAATATTGCTGGTATTAAAACCTATTTTCACACTTTCATAGTGTTTTGACCCTTGTTTGTGGGTGAACTATTTGGCCATAGCTAGGATCCTAACAGGTGCTACCACCCCGGGTCAGGATAGACTTAAGAATACCAGCAATTAAGAGGTGGTTCCACGCTCCTCAAAACCTCCTGATCAGAGGCCTTGCTGTTGGGTGTATTTTATCGTCTTACCCAGGACGCGGACGTAGTTTATCGTCTTACCCAGGACGCGGACGTAATTTATCGTCTTACCCAGGACGTGGATGTAGTTTATCGTCTTACCCCGGACAATGTCAGCATTGAACTTACGTCTACATATAGCCAACTCAACTGTGAATAGATTATTTATTAATTTTCATTTATTTTTATTAATTCCCTCACTCTTTTGTTTCCTCCATTTCTTTCTCTTTAGTTCCTCGTGTCTTTTATCCTGTCTTTTACTTATTCCTTTATTCCTTGCCAATCTTTATCAAGTTTGGCTAATTTTCAGATTGAGAAAAATCATCCTAGCTGTAAAAATTCACTAAGCTTTAATAATTTTAACAATCGGTTCGCGCGGTAGGATGCCACTACTGACCCTATCCCTGTTCAGATCAAACTACAGCCGATGTCTTTCAACTTGAAAGCTCGTCTTGGTCATGGACAATGGCAGGGAACTGGCCGTTGATTTCAATCTAGGAAGCCCTCTACTTAGTGATACCCTGTCATCACTGTACTGTCTGTATTCATAACTATGGAGCCTTGCCTAGCCCATTGTGCTTGACGACTGTTGAGTCTACAAAATGGTTTATCCGCCCTTTGACAGGTTTTGCATTTAATCCTCGTGGATAAAGGAACCAGTTTAGTTGCCGTTGACCAGACCAGGCGGTACCTAAAGAGTGACATGACATAAGGTATATTGGTATGGGCAATAAATGTTGTTACCCATATAAGGATTCAAACATTTCTTGGAGTGCTTTTATATTGGTTAGTAACATCGTTTCATCAGGTATTTCACTACTCACAAGATGATAGTCTTTTACTTTCGACATTTTGACTCTTCCTACGCAGGTGTGTCTATTTCAGCATTTCAATAGCTATATCTAACTTATGGAATTAAGTGTTAGTAGTGAAATCAGGCGAGTACACACACACACACACACACACACACACACACACACACACTAATGTCTAATATGTTTAATCATGAGTCGTTCCAAGCTTCGTATAGTGGCTTTAGTTTCGGGAGAAAATAAAGACAAAATCTGTCCAACATTTGTTTATTTTTATTATGTTGTTCATCGATCTAAGCTTTCGGTTCGCATGAGCCATCATCAGAGTGGTAATATGATATATATATATATATATATATATATATATATATATATATATATATATATATATATATATATATATATATACACAAATGTAATGAGAACCAAAATAATATACAAATTCTAACGTTCACAGCATTAATTCAAAAGAGGGTTCAATACCGATCGTAGAGCAATAATTATTTATTATAATTTTTTATATAGACAAAAACAATTTACTCACTACAAAGAACAACTTCGTTTCAGGGCATTTAATTGCACTTCGACTGGTGAGAACCAAAATGGTTATATCCATTTTGTTTATATGGTTCCATATAAACAAAATGGATATAACCATTTTGGTTCTCACCAGTCGAAGTGCAATTAAATGCACTGAAACGAAGTTACATCTTTGTAGTGAGTAAATCATTTTGTCTATATGAAAAAATTATATATATATATATATATATATATATATATATATAGTAAATACGCGAACAGCACAATGCTTTTCTAAATATATATGGGAAATTAAAAACATAAGTCACATCACACCAAAAATAACTTGGAAATTAAAGAAAAGATCATCAGTCTACAACAACCAATCCAAAACTTGCAAACTTTGCTTGGAGGAAAAAAATTACTAATAAATAAATAAACAAATAAACGACTTCCGGAAAAATAACTACCAAAATAGTCTACCCACAATGCACCACTGACCCGTATATATAAGTAGCCGAGAAAAAAATCAACACACGTGGCCTGACGATTGCGTCTAGCATGAAACAGCCTGTCGCTTTTAAGTGTTCACTTCAATGTTCACTTATATATATATATATATATATATATATATATATATATAAAAGTGAACACTGATATATATATATATATATATATATATATATATATATATATTATAATTGATTTTTTTTAATATATAATCATCGCAACATCGGAATTTACATGTTTCAAAATTGAAACTTCAAAATCAATCATAAAAATTAAACTTAAAATACAAAGTTCCGTCCCGTCAAATATGTGGTGCCGTTCAATTTATATTACAATGAATCATTCATACAAAAAGTAGATTAGTAAAGTTAAAGATATAAAATGGTGAAATCCCTTTGCTAACACAATTTTAAAGGTGCATTAACCTACAAATCACTCGATGAATATTATGATCCTTGATTTTAAAAATTCACCTGACCTTGCACAAACTAATTATTCACTTTTCCGGTCGCTGCAAAACGTTTGGAGGAGTGGAGGGGGGAGTTCTTTAATGAAAACCATATTCAAGAGTTCATCGAAAAACCTTTCTACATCAAGGAATACCGAATTTTTACTCAAAAGGGCTCCGATGCTATTATAGTATGATATCTACCATCCATTTTCTACTATAGTATGATATCTACCATCCATTTTCTACTATAGTATGATATCTACCATCCATTTTCTACACTAGTATGATATATTATATATATCAAATTTTACTATGGTATGATATTTACCAACGGTTGGAAGTGTGAAATAAGTTTTAAAAAAAACTAACCCTAACTCTTAAAAAAGACACCGTTTCATCTTCAGTTGAGATTATTTTGTCTGACAATAGCTCGTTTATTTTGTAATGGAATTACATAAATATCTCCTTTATGAATACAAATTAGATAAATACCCCAACTCTTTTGGTTAAAATAACACTGTATGTAGTTTGAGGAATTAATTGCTGTAGTCCGTAAGTGGGTTTTTTTGGATTTTTTTAATTGCTGTAGTCCGTAAGTGGGTTTTTTAATGCATCGTCATTTACGGTAGGTCGTAAAATGGCTCGTTAGATATCATATTATAGTAGCATCCGAGGATTAGGCAGGAAACAAATTTATAAACAATATTTATTCTAGATATACTTTAGTTCAGGGGTCGACAACTCATTCGACCTCGTGGGCCGGATCGTGTTATAATGACGGGTCGCGGGGCGGACGAAGGCCATTAATGAAAAATTAAGGAAAATTACATATGCAGACCCCTATCAACCTAAATATTTAAAACCATAATGAAAATAAACATTGAGAAATCAGAAAAACAAAAGAAAATCTGAAATTAAAAAACACTTTTAAAAAATCACTTTTCCTCAAGGAACGTCAAAATACTTCAAAGTGAAAAAAATCAACTGAAGTGAAATGGATGAAATTATGACGCGTAGGTTTGAAACTGTTCTTGAAAATTGTTCCACAAACGAACCACACACACACACATCAAACAAAAACGAAGCACATATAACCATACATACGAGTACAAATAGTTGCAAACATATACACTTACGTATGTACACATGCAGTATCATCCACACATTCATGAGGCATGTATGTATAATGCACGTATGTTTAACTGTCTTTAGATTTCTGCTAACTCGCATGTAAGTCCCTCCCTGGCCTCTTTCGCTTTATCGTTCCTTTCGCTTTTGTTATCTTTTAATGTAGCCAAGGGTCATAACAAATATGCATCCATTATTTGACATTTAAACGTAGGCAACGCAACTTGGTAAAATAAGTCTCATGAAAGATAACTGGCAGATAGTCTAATCCGAAAGCCTCGTCTCTCATGTTAAAAATAGAGTCATTGGTAATCAGGCTCGCGGGCCGGTCAAAATGCCTTCGCGGGCCGGAGGTTGCCGACCCTTGCTTTAGTTCATTTAAGGAGGCAAAAAAGTGACATCAGGTTTCAGACTCTAAGCTCCCGCTATCGTACTATTCTAGAGATGTTTAAGTAAACCGAGTTACCTGGAAGACGTGAATTCAATCCTTGAGTTAAGTTAAAAAAAAAAAAGTCATATACGCTGGCTCATTGGAAAAGAATTAACTGATACAGGTGTTGTCTCCTTGGCATGGACAACAGAATGAAAATAATCTTTGTCCTTGGATTTAATAAAGGGTTTCGCTTGAAATTCCCAGATGATTAAAAACTATAATTAACACCTTAAGAAGGCCGAAACGTAGCAGCAATAACAACCAACATGAGAACGCTATTCCAAGTAAATTAGCGTATAACAATCTTGTAGCGATTAGGTTATAGAAACTTTAAATACCATCATATAAAACCAAACGGAGACTAAGTGGGTATGATGCAGTGCATCACCCCAGGAATTTTTACCCTTTATTATTACAATATTATGGAGTTGGGTGTAACGGTTATTGCCTTGAAAAGTGGAATCGGGGAGCTGAGTTCAAATTTCGGGCAAGTTTGTTGCATTCAATTTCAAACTAATGTCCTTCGGTAAAGTATAAATCAATTTCTTCTCTAGCTGGGAAGACTAAGCTCTATAGCTTTGATTGACAGCCAGTCTACGAGAAAGAAGTCTCTGGATTTAAAACTTGTGGGTAAAACAGTTAGAATCCACCCCGCTATATTCTTAAGAAGTCACAATTCAAAGATAATAAAAGAAAAAAAAATCAGTGGAGAGCCATGATCATCTACGTGCTAAAGGGATCGAGAATTTTAAGAAAATTATGGAACTAGGCTAAGTACAATTACTGGTTCTCTACGACATCTACGTAAATTACCGACGTTTCTTACTTAAAACAACAGAAATGTGATTCTACAGAAGGATGCCGAGAATACATTGGACCGAACATGTGAGAAACGACGAATTTTTAATATAAATGCAAACAAATAGGATATTTATTTACAACATTTACATCATTCGGGCTATTGTTCTTATCTTTATTGTCATATTCACGACGTTTCGGCCGTTGTATGTTCCGGCCTTCTTCAGGATCTGTCTGTATTTCTGAGATGAGGTATTGTAACTATTTACACTATTTGCATCGTTCGGACCGTTGTCCCTAACCTTATTGCCATATTCAGGACATTTCGGCCGTTGTACACTCCGGCCTTCCTTGTAATTCGCTCACTAATGTTTCTAAAGATACATAGCCTATTGGATAAAAGCGTTGGTCGAGTGATTCAAAAATTGACTTACTTCAAAGAGTTGTGAGTTAAAGGCTTGGTTACAGCAGAAAGACACTCAGAGAGCTGAGTTAATAACTGAGATATCTAAAATGAAATATCAAAACTGAGATATCCAAAGGCATGGCACGTGGTTCGAAATTCCAACATATATCACCTGAAGAAGGCCAGAGCATTTAACGGCCGAAACGTCGTGAATATGGCAATAAAGATGAGAACAACAGTTAGAACGATGTAAATAGTGTAAATAGTTACAATACATTATCACAGGAATATACACAGATGTAATTGTCATCTATGCCTGACATTTTTAATTAGTGAATGATAGTTGGAGAAATGAGTGTAGTTATAGTAACTTTTATTAACAAATATCGATTTGAAATGAAGGAATAATCAAATGGAAAAAAGGATTTAACAAAGTAGGGAGAAATGGAAAAAGGAAGAGAGAATGAAAAGAAAGTAGGAAGGGATGATGAAAAGGCAAAGAAAGAAAGAAAGAAAGAAAGAAAGAAAGAAAGAAAGAAAAGAAAGAAAAGAAATAGGAGAGAAGGGAAGGAAATAAGAAAGGATGGTGGGAACGGAAAGTTAGGAAGGAATGGAAAAAGAGAAGAAAGGAAGAAAGATAATGAAACAAAAGAAACAAGAAAGAGAAAAAGTAAGAAAGAAAGGAAGGGAAAAAGAAAGGATGGTAGGAAGGGAAAAACAAGAAGGAAGATGATAAGAGAAGAAGAGAAAAAAAAGAAAAGTGAAAAATGAAAAGAAAGTAAGGAAAAGAGAAGGAAGAAGAAAAAAAGGAAGAAATGGAAGGGAAGAAAGGAGGAAAGAAAGTGAGGAAGAAGAAAGGGTGCAAGGAAGCTTGCAATGATGGAAGGAAGGTTAATGATGTAATTAGGCTAAAGTGGCAGAGAAATCGAAATGCAAATGGATGAGGATATATATGTATACATATATATCTTATGCGTAGCTATTTATACTTATAATGGTCCTGTTCTGTCAGTAACGCTTGTATTAACACCTGACTACTCTTAATTCTTTTCTTGCTGATTTTCGATGCACAGCATGTGTTTTTCCTTGCCAATTTTAACTTTTAGTTCAAAGCAGACTAAAGAGAATCTGCAGTATCGGTAAAGATGGCGGGTAACAGAAAACAAAAAAAATTGATATGACGTGTGAAGAAGCAATATTTTTTGAAAAAAACAATGAAACCGACAGAGCACAATAAAATTTAAAAAAAACTGTTTGATAATGGCTTATAAAGGCCCAAATCAAATATATATATATATATATATATATCTATATCTATCTATCTATCTATCTATATATATATATATATATATATATATATATATATATATATATATATATAATTAAATCTCTCTCTCTCTCTCTCTCTCTCTCTCTATATATATATATATATATATATATATATATATATATATATTATATGCGCAGTACTTAGTGGAAAGTGCTCAATATCAGTGTTAGAACTACATGTTCAAGCTCATGGCTATACAACTGAATATGTTTATTCACAAACTAATATCCATAGAACTGAAAAAATATATATATATATATATATATATATATATATATATATATATATGTGTGTGTGTGTGTGTATTCCAACGAATCATTCATACATAAAAAGAAAATTAGTAAAGTTAATAAAATATAATTCACTTCGCTAACTAAATTTTAAAAAAGTATTAACCCACTAACCACTCGAAGAATGTTATGATCCTAGTTTTTTTTTAAAATTATAAACAGTATTAGGTCTTCCTTAAATATGCAAGTACTTTCGACAGGTTCTCCGGTCATCATCAGGCATGGAAAGTATTTCGATTTTGGTAAAATTCAGGTATTAACTCATTAACTGTACTATTTTACTTTTTGTATGAATGACTCATTGTAACATAAATTAAACTGCACCACTTAATTGATATACATATAAATATATATAAAAGTGAACATTGTGGTCAAGCCTGACATTGTGGTCTAGCATGAAACAGCCTGTCGCCTCTAAGTGTTGACTTCAATGTTCACTTTTATATTTACACACGCCCTATCTCTGATATCGAGCACTTTATCCCATAAATATAGCACATCTTAAGAGTGTATTTCTTTATTCATATATATATATATATATGTGTGTGTGTGTGTGTGTGTGTGTGTGTGTGTGTTCAGATAGATAGATAGATAGATATGGACAGTATCAGATATCGATAGTATTAGTAGATATGGGTAAAAAACAGACAAACACTCAGATAGATAGATAGATAGATAGATAGATAGATAGATGAATATGAATAAGATCGATCGATCAGAAAACATATATATATATATATATATATATATATATATATATATATATATATAGATATATATATAGTATGTATATATATAAATATATATATATATATATAGTATAGATAGATATATAGATATAGATAAATAGATAGATATTTTCATAGGACATATATATATATATATATATATATATAAATTTAAAAGAGATGAAACATGAATAACTGAAACATGTTGGATATAGATTGTGATATAACAGAAGTATGTAAGAATAGATCAGTAAATAGCGTGGTTGTGTTGTTAAAAATCCTGCCGACTACAATAAGATATGAAGCTGTTCCTCCCTAAATGCACGATGTTCTTGTCAACTAGGCTATTTTTGCAGTAGAAACACTCGCCCCTATTAAAATGTTATTGCTTCTCTCTCTCTTTGAATGTCTGTGAAGAAAAGGGAGAGATAGAGACAGAATGAGTGGTTGTGTGGAATTTATATAGAGAGGTATGTTGGGTGCAGGAAGAGCAAGAGTGTGGGGTCCGTTTGCATCAGATTTGGCTACACTTTCTCCAAGACTTGTCTTTTGTTTTTTGTTGTTGTTTTTTTTTTCGACGTGTGCAGCTTTATAGAACTGACAGAAGGAAATGTTCGCGTAGATCAGAAGAATTCCGGGCATGCAGGCAGCGACACACGTCTCAATACATTGGATCATGCATGTCGAGATCGGTTGCTAAGGAAACGCGGGGAGGTAGTTAGGTAGGGAGGTAGGTAGGCAGGGTGTTTGGAGTAGAAGTTGTAATGAAATCTATGCGGTCGGGCGGTGTGGAAAGTAGGAATGGGATTGAAAGAAAAAGGGGGAGAAGAGTAGGAGGAAAAGAAAGTGGCGGTAAGAGGAATTTTGAAATAAAGGGGAGAGGGGAAAGAGATGAAATTAAAATGGCGAAGATGATGGTCATAATGCTCCGATGAATGAGAGAGAGAGAGAGAGAGAGAGAGAGAGACGGAGGGAGGGAGTAAAAGGACCAGTAAAGATAGTCAACGCCAACGTCCTGAGAGGATAGGCATATAGAAGAATAGAAGAAGAAGAAGAAGAAGAAGAAGAAGAAGAAGAACTACTACTACTACTACTACTACTACTAGTAGTAGTACTAGTAGTAGTAGTAGAAGAAGAAGAAGAAGAAGGTGTAATAATTTCAATTATTATTATTAAGCAACGTCAAGCCTGGTCAGTACTTAGATGGGTGACCGCTTGGGAATACCAGGTGCTGTAAGCTTGGATGTGCGAGTGGTGTAATGGATAATAGCAACGAATTATTAATCGGAGAGCCGAGTTCCAATTTGAAGAGATCACCGAAGTTAAGCAACATCGCGCCTGGTCAGTACTTAGATGGGTGACAGCTTTGGAATACCAGGTACAGCAAGCTTGAATGTGCGAGTTGTATAATGGATAAAAGCAAGGAATTATTAATTGGAGAGACGAGTTCCAATTTTAAAGATCACCGAAGTTAAACAACGTCGAGCCTGGTCAGTACTTAGATGGGTGACCGCTTGGGAATACCAGATGCTGTAAGCTTGGATATGCTACTGGTGTAATGGATAATGGCAACGAATTGTTAATCAGAGAGCCGAGTTCCAATTCCAGTTGGGTTCGTTATATTCCCTTATGCATCAATAACTATCGGAAAAGTATGAATCCACTTCTACCCACCCCCAGCTATGGGTTAATTAGTAAGTCTTGTATCTGTAAATCCTTATTATCTACCCCACAAAAAATTTTTACAATCTAAAATATTTTCTGGCTTTAAATAACCTGCAAAAAGCATCTCATCTGTTTTGTTTATACAAAAATACGAAAACCTTTTGAAAAAAAATTCTAGTAATATAGAATTTAATGATTAAAGTAACAAATACTTATTTAATAAAAATGTAATATTGTTTTTAGCATATCTTTTATGTTTTATATAAAAGAATCCAGTTTCAATGTGTTTACAAGAACTATAAACAAATCACATGACCAAGCACTTCAAAAAGTTGGCATTTGGCTCCAGAAAGAAATATTTACACACAGCTGGTTGTATGTTGCATGCTCAAGAGTAAGAAATCCTAAGAATTTATTCTTCACTGTTAAAAAGGAAAAAAAAGAAATTTTCTTAAAAAATATTGTTTACCATGAAGTCCTATAAGATTAAAGAAATTATTAAATTATAAAGTAGGATTTTTGTTAAAGTATTTTTCCAAACAAATCAGTTGATTCAAATTTCCTCAATTGGTTTGTGAAATTAAACAAAACGTAGAGTTTATAAATATCGACAAAAATATTAACAATAACTTCAAGAATAGTAAATATTGTAAGGATTCTAGTATTATAAAAGCTGAGCCATTTCTCTATCCGTCATACGCTGTCTGTGTTTGATTTATCATACACGTATGTAATGCAACCGGCAGTAAGGTCTCAGATCAGGTGATTGGAGGTTTTGAGGGGAGTAGTAACATTTAATTGTTGTTGTTCCCAGGTCCACCCTGACTCGAGGTGGTAGCACCTGTTAGGGTCCCAGCTATAGATAAATAGTGAACCCTCCCAAACAAAACAAGACACGATGAAATTATAAAAATACATTTTTATATAATAAAATTACATATTTAAATAAAAAAAAAAATTAACAATACATATTTATAGTAAAATTACCAACAATACAATTTTAAATCAATACGACCAGTAATACATTTTATAGTGAATTAACAACAATATATTTTATCTGTAATTGAAGGCATACAATTGCGTTCAAAATATATTTAGTTGAAACCATACAATTGTGTTCCAAGTATTTAGAGTTCGTCATTAAATGACCTACAGAGGTTCATGTGCCGCTAAACAAATCAACCAACCAACATCAAAGAACTTTCATGACATTAATCTCTATAATATCCTACAATTTCTTAAGTCAAATTTTATTCCAAAATATAACTTTAAAAAATACAACATAAATCACACATATTACCGTCTCCAGTAATTATATTCGCACAAACATATATACACAAAAGCTGAGTATCATCTACCAAGCAGAATAGCATATATCATATTTTTATTACTTCAAAGCTCCCAAGAAAACTAAATTTTAGCGTTAAATGACCCATAATGAGTTGATTTGCCATTGAACAAACAAATCAAATATGTAATGTATATATATATATATATATATATATATATGTGTGTGTGTGTGTGTGTGTTGCCCGTGAGTGAGTTACATGTGTATCTAAACATATGGACACACACACACATGCACAATTTGACTGAGTTTCAAATAAAACAGTGGATAAGTACATTCGAAAAGATCAAGAAGGAGTGTGAACCGGTTGATAAGCAAAGAAGAGAAAAAATAATTAATAAATAAAATGTCAGAGTTCAGGTGTAGACGATAGAAGCATAGAGCTGAAGTAGACTTTAGAAGGAAGCGGAAAGTTAATCCTAGGTAGAAAACAAGAGAGACAAACATCTATGTCTGGTAACAATCCCTAATAACAGGAATTGTTCGACTCTATTTAAACTAAATATGTTTAACAAGTGTAGTAGTTTAAATGGACAAACAATTTAGATTTAAAATTAGGACTTGTCGTCGGCGAAGTGACATTTATTGTTGTTGTTACAACAACAACTACTACTACTACAAAAATAACAATAATAATAAATTTTAGTAATAGTAGTTGTCATCGTCGTTATACAAATTACCGGATTCACCTGGCGTGAAAAGCATATTATAATGGTTATTAATATGGAGTCATAGCAGCTGCAGTAGGAGGTGAAGAAGAGATTAACAATAAATATGGTAAAGAAACTGTCTAAAAAAAATTAAATGATTGTCTGCGAAAAACATCAGAAAATCGAAGAAAGAAATGGAAAAAAAAGAAGAAAAATGTCAATTATTCTTAACAAGCTTAAATTGAAAAATCGAATACTCAAGCAGGCCTGTGCGTAGAAGAAAAATGTATTCGTCGGTTTATTTGTTTTATTTTTACTTTACCTGATACTGAGGAAATTAGTTTGATAACAAACCAAAAGAATACAAGAATGAACGAATGAACGAACGGATGAAAGCATGGAACAGGGAATAAATCATTTGACTAATAAATTAAGCTAAGAATTTATCAATAAGAAAAGCAGCTGTTAACTATTCTTCTTCCATGTATTGAAAACGCAGAGGTTGCTTGTGCGCATGCTCATGTTTACATCCCCTCTGTTTTCTCTTTATAACGCCTTTTTATTGAGACCGGAAGTCTTTAATTGAGCAAATCTTAATGGCAGGATGGGAAATATCTGATTGCTGATTGGGATTTTATTTTATTTTATTTTTTTTCAAGCATTCTCCAAGTTTTATTATCAGTTTTGTTTTTTGTTCGTTACTCTGTGAGCAAAGTTTGAGGGCAGAATATGAGACTTGTTTGAATGAAAGACAGCAGACGACAGTAATAAAATAATAACGCTAGGTTGATGCAGAAGTTCCCGGCAGTATCTTTTGTATCATTTTAGGGAAATCTAATGCGTAATCAGAGTTTATTCAGGTATAGCTTAAGAAAGACATGAATAGTATAAGAAATAAAGAAGTTGAATATAGAATAGTCTCGCTTGAGGTAGTTTAGCTCAACATCGTAAATTGCTATAAAACAACAACCTGAAAACTTCAGCTGTGTTCTTAAATAGCCTTGTCAAGTCGAAACTTTCAAATGGATGACAGTCATGCGCCAAATCCGTTCAGAAATATCTAAACTGTCTGCTGTATGCAACCAATTTCTAAGATCGATGGTTAAAACAAGGCTTTGAGCGAGTGAAACCTGTAGACCTTCGAAACTTGTGGCGTTGCGCTACAGAATCACAAACAAAGAACAGTACCAAATAACAGAAACCACATCACTTGAGGACTTTCAACAGCAGTAACAACTAAACACACAAATGCAACACACACACAAAAAAAATTATGACATAATCAAAATGTTGACATTCCACACCACTTCAAAAAAAGGTTAGAAAGGAAACGCCTATAAATATTAGAAAGCGCGATAACTGCCACTGAACTTGAGGAACGTATTTATCTGAAGAATTGTTTTAAGATAAAGGTTTCATAAGTTTCAACTGACAGTAGCATAAATTGCTAGGTCAATGACTGTCTGATGTTTCCTTATAAGGAAACGGCTAATATTACCATTACCATTCTTACTTATCACCTACCCAGCTATGGATTAAACCACCAGTAGACGGTGCTTGGGTGGCAACCGACCTAAGAGAAGGAGAATTGAATTCAAACTTGAGTCTTAGTTTGGTCAAACCTTTCAGTTTAGCTGATTCTCCATCAACCGTCTTGGACCCCCACGTTGCCGTTGAATCCTGAAGTGGATATTGAGAGGGTGGATCTAGATCTGTGAAACTTTTTTCTCTCGATTAAAACTACCATTATCATGGACAACAAAGCAGTTAAGAGTAGTAAGCAGTTAACACATTAGCGGGGTAACTCACGTTTAGCAGATTATGTTATGGCGCCCAACAGGAGTTATTTTGGGGGTCGGGGTTTGCCATCAAAGCTAAAACCATCAGTTTTTTTTTTAAATAACTGTTATTTGGCGTCTGGATCAGGAATGAAAAAATCATACAGGTGATTAAAATCAATGTTATTACGGGAAAAATTTATTGAAAATATAACACATAAACGAAGCATTTGAAAAACAAATTAATGCCTAAGTTGGCTATTATACAACTGGCGTTTGAAATCAGATTTCCTAACTGACCTCTGGCAGTCAAACCGTGGTAACTAACTGTGGTAACTACCCGCGGGTAAAATTCAAAAGCTGGTAAAAGGGTTCCACATAACTAATAAAACAGAACGTTTGTCAGCACTTCGAGACCTTTCTTTTTCTTTCGCGTTCTGGGTAAGACAATAAACTACATCCAACAGTAAGACCTTTGATCATGAGGCTTTGATGAGCGTTGAACCACCTCTTAATTGCAGGTGTTCCAACCTGACCCGGAGTGTTAGCACCTGTCAGGGTCCAGGCTATGGGCAAATAGTTAACCCCTCCCCCAAGGGGTCAAAACACTATGAAAATAAAAAAATAATTCCAGAAACACTTTTTTGGAAAAATTATTACCAGCAGTAAGTAGATTTTTGAAAAAGAAAAAAAATTACCAGCAATACATTTTTGGAAAAATATTACCAACAATACATTTTTGTAAAAAAAAAAATATACTAGGAATACTTTTTTGAAAAAAAAAGATTACCAGCAGTACAATTTTGGGAAAAAGTATTACTAGTAATACATTTTGGAGAAAAAAAAATATTACCAGTAATAAAAATCTTGTAGGCATCAAATAACCCATTGAGGTTGATATGCCTTAAAACAAACCAAACCAATCATTTCTCTTTCTGCTGGACACAGAAACAAAAGTAATTTTTTAACAATATAAGAACCGGTGTTAAAAATGGATTTTCTATTACTAAATTTTCACCCAATACAAGGTCCAAGAACCACTCAATGTAGAGCGTTACTTAATGAGCTTGCTGTAGATTATGAAAATACGTAGGAAAAATTTTAGTGATCTCGTTGAGTTTGTTCCACAAAGTAATGGTTGTCGGAGGAAAATGCTGATAAGGATGAAGGAACTTCCTCCTTACCAATGGAATACGAATGGAAATGAGGCGTGACGGATCCTAACTGTAAAGGTCTGAACGCGTGGATCTAAGGGATTTAGTTCGTTTGAACATTACATGGTAGATCCAGGACAGTCTTCGACATCACAATTGAAGTTTTAAGTTTTCTGTATTTATTGATCCAAAAGAAAATTCTTTTTAAAACAAACTGCCGTAAACTACAAATTGTTACTGCATAATTTTTGTTTGAATGACACATTAGAAAAGGAAATGCTCTTTTGCGAACAATGCAGACAACTTGTATTCGCCCCCTGTCGCAAATGCAAGGTAACTAACGGACTGGTATATTCTTCAGAATTACCATTTCCAGGCTGCTGTTTAGTTCCAGGCAACATCTTATATCTAGCCAGCAGTTCCAACAATTTCAAGATATCGAAAATTTCCTCGAAGAATGCGTCTAATCAAATTGGAATCCTTATTCTAAATAAATAAACGACAAATTCTTTTTCTCCAGCCTTGTGCGTGAATCCCTTCTAACGATGGCCACACTTGCTCTACATAGACATATTATACCATTTTTTGAAGCAATATGATCCCTGGATTGAAAATCGGCCCCTGATCTTGTGCTTGAACATCCAGAATTGCGATTTGTGTCCGGGTGAGGAGGGAACTGTAAAAAATACAAATTTTAAAATCACTAAAAAATTTAGTGATTTTAAAAGTTTTTAATTTATATTGCGATTAAACACAAAAACATTGGGAATTTAATTTTTTTTTTTTTAAATTCGGCTTAAAATATCTTCAAAACTCAATCTGAGCCGCTATCCATTACTCCACCGGCCAGGCGAATATAGAAAGACGATCTTACGGGAAAAGAGGCAGATAACGAAAGAAGTTGATAGGCAACATGAGAAGGTGAACAAATCTGAGCATT